>PVKS010015614.1:0-45650 GCA_004027875.1 Aplodontia rufa | reverse complement strand
ATATGAAGATAGAAAGTAGAACCTAAGATGTCACAAGAAAAATATTAAGAATATTCCAAAATGTTGACAAAATCAGAGCATCCCCAAATTTCTGATACAGATAAAATGTAGTTAAAGGGAAACACGGGACTTCAAAAGTCTATATTTTAAAAAGAAGAAAAATGTCACATCAATAGCTAAACTTTCACTCTCCATGAGGGACCAGAAAAAGAAGATCAAAGTAAACTTCAATCTAGCAGAAGGAAATAAATATATAAAAAGGAATGACAATATATGTCAATAATACAAACTTGTATTTTAAAGTCAATAGCAGCATTATTCAAAATGCTTAAAAGGTGAAAAAATTCAAATGTCCACCATCGGATTATTGGGAAAGTAAAATATGATTATAGCTACAAAATGGAATACTGTCTGGTAGTCAAAATCATGAAGTACCAATTCATCATACAGCATGGATGAACCCAGGAAACGTTGTTTGAGAGGGTGAGCACATATAAGTCCACTTAAATAAAATGTCCAAAATAAATTCAGTGGTAGAGAACGAAGATTAGTGGTGGAACCAGGCTGCAGAGGAGGATTCCTGTGGCTGGGAATAGATATGGGACATCTTTCTGAGACCATAAAAGCGCACTAGAATCCTCCACTGGTGATAGTTGTACAACTTCATGAGCATAATAGAAACACTGAATTGTACAGTTTAAGACGTTGAATACTATAACTTTATTTTTTAGAAGGGGATTATTTTTTATTGTTTTCATTTGTTGTTTTTTTCCCAACTCCTAGTTGTGTATGTGGTGCTGGTGTTCAATCCTAGTTCCTTGAGTATGCCAGGCAAACACTCTCCCTCTGACCACCGCTCCAGCCCAACATTACCACTTTGAAAGAGTGAAATCTATTTCAATTTAAATAGAAGTACTTAGAGCTTATGATGCCGATTAACCTGAGCCCTGAAATAAAAGTTCCTCGGAAGCATGCACAAAAATATATAAAGATGCAAATAGAGGTCATGAGCCAAGGGGCGCAGTGCTAGTATCAGATGGAAAGTGGTGCTGCCTGGCATTACGTTTTCACAGCGACGGGCTAGGGGCACTTGCCTGTTTTCCAGGATGTGTCTTAAATTCTTGAGTTGTGTGTTTTCATCTAATCCCCATGAAATTCTGTGATGAGTTATAAGCTCTCCAATTTTACAGATGAAAACATCAAAGCTTCAGCAATGAAGAAATTAGTCCAAAGCTTTCCCATTAGCATGTATCCAGATTTCAACCAAGACGCGCCAGGCCATAGTACATACCGAAGTACAAACTTTCTGAGGTTCACACTGAAGGAAACCTTTCACCCGTGAACTGATTGATGGTTGATTGATTATATCACTCAGGTAATGAGCTTCATGTAAGTATATTTCTACCGTGACTCACTTTTATAATTCGGCGACATCACAGTGAAATATCAGTGCTAGGTACAGAGACAGCACAGGGAGAGGTGAGAAGCCAAGAAGCAAATTAATTATGGTAAGGATTCTGATCAAATAAAAGTGTGGGGGCGTGATTCAGAGAGATGATCCCAGGAGGTCTTGCAAAAAAGGTGGTCTGTGAGCCAAGATCTGAATCATGAACCCATTCTGCTCTGCAAAAACCTGGAGGAAGGACTCTCAGGTACCGGAGCAGTTAGTGAGACAGCCTTGAGGTAGAGGTGCTTCCGGTGTGGCTGATGGCGACAGTGGCTGCGTGCCCACCTGAGAGCTGGGAAGTGCCACATCCTGGAAGGCTTTGGAGACCTGAACAGTGGGCCGGGAGAAGGATGAGGGTGATGACCATGTTGGTCACTGTATCAGTAACAAAAATAGCAAGCGGTACATGTGTGTAGTGTGGCAACTTGGGTAAATATTCTGAACAAATCACAATCTCACACCTTTCTTAATTTTTAAAGAGACACAGGGACAGTGAGAGAGAGAAAGAGGGAATCAATTTTATTTAGTTCTTCATGTGGCCTTTGTTGCTCCAACACTTTGTGGTGTACATGGTGCTGGGTTTCGAACCTGCGACCTCGTGCATGCCAGACAAGCACCGTAACTACCAAGACACAGCTCCAGGCCCTTACACCTTTCTTAAGTAGTATATATGGTAAAGGGGTGTTGTCTTTGAGGATGCACAGCTCAGAGATGTGAGCTGACAATATAGTTTTGTGGTAGTGCTCACCTAGCATGCACCAGGCCCTGGATTCCATCCCCAGCACTGCAAAAAAATAAATGAAAGTACCACACAGCTAAATGAGAGGTGAAAGGATGATTAGAATCTATGTGACTTCAGATCATTACTTCTTTAAGGTTTCGAGACTCAGCTTACTTTCAAAGGGGAAATTTGGGGCAGAACATGATATACATATATTATTCATGAATGTTTTTATTTAATTGGATTAGAGAGAACTTATTCACATCCATCAACTATTTCTTGGGTATGTTCTACTTTCAGTGTGGAGGTAATAACTATTTTTATCTCTATGACATTAAAACTACCAGCACTGTGATTTCATTAAAAAAAAAAAACTTTCTGGGTCAGTACCTTTGAGGATATTTTAAGAATGCACCTTATGTTCCAGCACAAAATACCCCAATCTTGCTGTGAAAACCCACTTGCGTGATGCAAAGTCTGCAAGACGATTAGACTGTCAGATATTAGGCAGGTTGTGCTAAGTAAGCTGGCAGGATCTTGCTATTTTGACACGCAGTTGCAGAAAAGAGCTGGCAGCCCCAGGAGCACAAAATGAAATGTCAAAGAGTCCGGGGATATGTCATTGTCCATGAAAAGCCATCAGCACCTGCCTGGAAAAGCATCAAAATTTACATTTACTCCTCCAAGTAGTACACAGTATTGACAAGCGAAATGTTTTTCACGCTCTGTACCCCGGGAGGACTGTGAGAAAGGTAAATGGATCTGTTTTTTTGTTTGTTTGTTTTCATGGTTGTTTCTTAGGAAGCTCAAATATGGGTCCAAATGGCAGAGGAAAAGCTGCAGAGCTTCTGTGAAGGAAGACTCTGCCCTTTCACAAAAACACATTCCTCACACATACCATGGAGCTCTACTCAGCAATTAGAAACAATGATATTGCAGCCTTTGAAGGTAAATGGATGGCTATGGAAGAAATTATGCTGAGTAAAATCAGGATAACCCAGAGATCCAAGGGCAGAATGTCTCCACTCATCTGTGGAGGCTGGAGCTAGACCCTGGCCATTGAGAAATGAGGTCTAGTATCATGTTTTAAAGCTGGATAATGTGTAATGTCATACAACCTAATATATTTTTAGAGATGTTTTGGGAAGAACAAGGGGGAAGGGATAAGGGTGGGTAATTGGGGGGTGCTCTTGGAGGTAAATCTAATTTTCAGAATCTACATATATATATATTATATTTTTTCTTTAGAAGCTTCTGTGATTGTTCAACAAATAAATTTCTGAATTAAAAAATAAAAAAGACAAAATTAAAAAAAAAACACATATTCCTCCTGGGAGCAACATTGAAGCAGTGAGAATAAGAGAAATTATTATCCCTGCCCCCTTGTGAAGTTTTGGTCTGGCCAGTTACAGGAAAACCAAGGCCCAAAACAGAGGCACTGCCCAAGTTGTCGTAGTTGACTGGCAATATAACCTAGAATGCAGTCCTGGTCATCTGCTTCCTGGACGTACAGAAACACTTCTCGTACAAGGAAGGCCACACATGTACCTCTTTCTTCAGGGCAAAATTGTCCCAGTTGACTGGGTTGAATGTTACATCCAATGAAAAGCCTTCTCTAGACCTTAACACAATTACTAATTTATCCCTCTTTGCTTTTTAATTTCAACCCCGGAGTGATTTGAAACACTTTCTTTTAAAAAGCATTTATCCAATTGCATAAAACCATTAAGATATGAATTTATCTCCATATCCCACCCTCATCTCCAACTAGAACACCGCCTGTGCAAACACTGGCATTTCTATTTCATGTCCTTAATCTAGCAAAGAGCCTGGGAAGTAGTGAATAAGTAATTGAATTAGTTAACAGCCCACCTTGGAGGCAACCCATCAAAGCACAGTGTAAAGTTTTGCCACTCTGTACCATGAGTCATGGATTGGAAACATCTTACAAGTTCTATAGACAGAGCTGTTCAAACTTTCACTTGCCCTGAAGGAAAAGGCCAATTTACCAGCATTTAACTTCCAGGAAGATTTGGAAGTATGTTTCAGGTGTTGTGATTTATGGTAAAGTTTTCAGTATAGTAAGGGACAGAGAACGAGCTACTCCTTGCCCAGATTTTCCTAATATTGGGTTAGGGTTTGAAAAGTGAGGTAGATGCCCTATGGTCTCATTTGCCCTTCACTGAACAGGTATTTATATATTTTTTTCCTGCTGATTCTACAGTTTATCTAGGAAGGTGTGTACATATCTGCAAAGTAGGCAGGCAAGAGTTTGCAGGAAGGCCTTGGCCCAAGAGACTCAATATTGTGATAGATTAGTCTTTTATTGATTAGCTTGTAGACCAGAATGTGTGAGAGAGACACATTAAATGAGCCGACCAAGTTTCAGTCTTGAAATAAAATCATTTTGTGCCTAGGGGAAGAATTAAGAAAATGGTGTCTGTGTCTCTCCTGTTAACATAAGTTCCAGCTCCATCCTCAGCCTTCGATGGCCTCCAGCTTCCCAGTGACATCTGGTCAATCAACCTTCTTCAGTCCCACAGAGGTCCTAATGGGCTATTGATCGGAAGGTAAGCAGAGCAGGAGAACTAATAACATGAGATAAAAATATGAAGCCAGATCTGTACCTTCCAATAATGTATTCTGTCATGTACCTGGAGCTCCCAAAATTCAGTGGCAGTTCCCATGTAATGAAGACTATTCCAGGCGCCATCCTAACCTGTTTACGTAGTTTGTTTTATCTTTGCTTGTAAGGTCTATAATATTGCTTCTATTTACAAATGTAGAAATTGGGGCTCAGAGAGATTAAGGGGTAAAAGCAAAATATAATTCCATTTTGTGGATGTTTGTTCTTTTGGTCTTTCTGTTAAGACAAAGATGATTAACACCAGTGAAGATCTCTGATTTAATTTTGCTAATGATATAATACAGTAAAAGCAAATTTTATTCATGGCTAAGAGGCTTCAAAATATAGAAGCATGAGTGAGTAGCAGGCAACTATATGTTAAAAAGGAGTATTATAAAATGTCTAATTATTAACGAGATTGTTGTATCTCACAAATACCTCTAAAATCCTTTTAGAACACTTTTAATGTATTAAGCACTCTGGTTCAAGACAGCTCTCTCCTGACCAGATTTCTCTGGCCTAATGAACACACTCTCATTTCTACTCGTCTTTCCCATTCTAATTCATTCTATCTTTTGTAGCTATGGGAAATGTTTTTGACAATGTCATACCAATAATTAATTGCCTTTAAAGTGAATCAACAAACATTCAATGTCCCTGAAATTTTTTCTTCACTTTCTAACCTTACCTGAAACCATTCTCCCACACCTGTTTTTGGATATCTATAGATATCTCCAAGAAAAGAAAATGTCCAAAATAGAACTCATGACAGTATTTAAAGTTCTTTAGGTCTTCGAAATAAACCATCCCAAAAATTTAGTAGCTCATAACAATCACAACATTTATTTTTGCTCTCAAATCTGCCACCTGGGCAGGAGATGGCTGGTATCAGCTGTGCATGCCTGGAATCACCAGATGCTTTCCCCTGTATTGTGTAGAGTGGTTCACAGAGGCTGCAGACACACCTTGCTAGGAATGGGGATCCAGAGTAAGTGCTCCCTGAAGCAGACCTCCCTGTGAGACCTGGGCTTCCTCATACCCTGGCAGTGGGATCTCAAGGTGAGCCTTCCCACAGGACAGAAAGCTAAGTAGAAACCCTAGCCCCAGTTGTGCTGTAGCCTGCAAAGTAGGACTTTGTGTTGAGGCAGTCGTGCAGACCTGAACGATTTCAAAGCAGGCCTCATTTTGTGAAGGGAGAGACTGGCAACATTCCAGAAGAGGCAGTGGGACTGAAACCATTGCTGTGGTCTCCTAGAGGGCAGAGCTAAAGATCAGGAGTGCACAAGCTTCTCTCTGCCTCTATGGAGGCAAGCAGAGAGAGAGCGAGGAGAAAAATCTGGAGACATCTCTCTCTCTCTCTCTTTCTTAGTGTTTGAGTGACATGTAAATACTTCACTAGAACTGTGCTATGCCCCCCACATACAGGAAGAGAGATTTATAAAAGCATTGATATTTATTATTTGTACCTACTGTAGAAACCCTTAAGGCCCTGAGTTTACACAGTGTTTCAGATCCAGTGATTCCTACCCAGCATCACAGGCTTAATTCTCCTTTGCTTTGCATCCCTTCCTTCTCTGAGACTGAATATCCTCATCCCATAATATGTTTATTTATTTCATGAATTTTTCTCACTGCTGGTGCTAACTGCCTTGCATTGATGGACACTTTATATAACCTGCTTAGCTTCTGCCCCTCTCCCAGGGCTGCCCATTTGCAGGTGGAGTTAGCCTGAGATGCAGACACAAGCTGACCCTGGCGAGGGCCTCCTCTTGCTTTGCTTGGGCTCTATACCAATTTGGTCTGCCCACACACGTGACTCCACTGGGCTCTGAGCCACACACCAGACTTCTCACTCCTTACTTCTCACCATGTGCGGACACCCTGTGCCTCCACTGATACCACAGTGTCCAGCAAATGCAGCCCTCCAGGTTGAGGCGGCTATTACCCTGCTTGGGTCCTGAAACTCTGGGCTGAGCCACCTAGAAGCATGCATGCCCACTCCCCAGGGCTGATTCCCAGCAGCCCCTCCTGGACAGACACCCTGCTCACTTGCTTGGGCTTGGCCCTCCTGCACAAAGCTGCCCCTCCAGTAGGTGAGTGCCTGGCTCTGCTTTCCCTAATGGCTTTGGAACTAAATTGTTCAGGGACCTGGAGGGAACCGAGCGTTAGTTCATTTTCTGGTAGGCAGATTCTGGAATGCAGTTAGGAGTGTAGACAATATACTATGGAGTAGAACCTGCTAAGTAAGAAGTGGGATTGTTTAGGAAGGAGAAACCAAAGCCTCTTCTTGGCCAGTAGAGCAAAATGGCTTTTCAAGTGAGCACTGAATCAAGCTTGGCCCTTGTATAACACTTTCTCTGTCAAAAGGTATAGGTTCCATTCAATATCAGAGACAGGACTGAAGGAGTTAACTACAGGGAATGTCACCTATGGGTGGCCTTCACAGTAGTGTGTTAACAGATTCTATCTTGAAGAGGTTTCCTGGAGGTCAGCATCTGTATTTACCATAGTCATGGTAAGGGCAAAGCAAGGGAAGGGCTTCTATTAATTTTTAATCTAAGAAAATAAGTACCGATTTACACACAGAGGCATCCTGAATAATTGAATCTCACAAACCATGAACATTCAATATTGGGATTATTGATCAAACATCATCATCTGTCAAAAATTACCATGTGTGTTTGCCAAAAATGTAGAAGGTGATCATCACACTGTAAACCAAGAATCAGAGCACCCAACGATAGATCTCAGGAACCTGCACTTTAAATAAGCAACTCGAGGCTTGAATACATCTGGCCTCTTCTTGAATCACTCATCCACTCAAAATCTTTCTCATAAGCCCACTTTTATCACCATGGTGAGCCTATTGATCTTGCACTTCAGCCCAGCCCATAACTCTGGGAACTGTAACTATTGTTTTGCTGAGCACAACATTTTGTCCTTTTACTGTAAATCTGTTTTGCTCTGGGGCGCACTTTCACAGGTCTAGATCCCTGCTGTGTTATTGAAAAATGTAGGTTGTTCCATAAAGAGCAATTGTTTCCTGCAAAATCACAAAGTTGGGCCTATTGTAATAAGTGTTCTTGGGTTCCTTGCATTATAGCATACCTTGAACAGTGTTTTTATTAATCTGCTCTGCCCTGCCAGCAGGAAAACACCAAAAATATGTAAATTAGGAACTACAGACAAAACCAACTCTCGCTAGGATGTCTGAACCTTCTTATCTTCTGGTTGACTTTACTTGGTGACCTTCTGGCTCTGAACTTGGACTCGGGTTCTCTTCTTAAGTTTCTCCTTGTTTGAAGTGCTCTTCTTCATCTTTCACGCCACATGACTCCTTTCAACATGATTTGGTTACTTCCCCTGTCTACACACTAACGAACACGACTGTTAAATTTAGTTTCCATTGCCTCTCAGAGCCCCATAGGTGACTATTTAGGACAGAAATGCCCTTCTTCTCCAAAGCCCTTCTTCCTGCTGGTTGGTCTCTTTTCATACAATCAATTGCTCCAAATTTATATTTCTATATAAAGAAATAGTTGAAAGGTAGTGACTTAAAATAATCGCATTGACTTTTCTCATGCATTTGCAGTTTTGTTGGGGCTTGGAGATGCCAGCTTGTCACTTTTCCTTTCCCCTTGGCGGGGGAATTTGAGGGTAGGGATTGGCCAAGGGCTGGAGGCTGCAAGTAACTAAAGGTTCATGTTCTCACATGTCTGGCGGTAGGTGGTACATCTGTCAAGCTGGAAATATCAGCACAAGCACCTGCATTGGTGGCTTCCCCACAGCGTAGCTGAGTTCCGAGAGTGGCCATCTCCATAGGCGGTAAGAGGAAGCTGCCTACCAGAGAGTTCCATATTTGTTGTGTTCTATTGGTCCAAACTCAATGTAGGGTGGCGTAGCACTCACATTTGAATTAGAGGAATGTCTAAGAGTTGGGCTATCATTTTCTTTTCATTGCCACAGCCTACACATCAAAGTAAGAAGTTTATTTGTAAGAATGCTAACTCTACCTAGAGAGAAGTCACCCTCAGTGAAAAGCATTCCAAGAAGAGAACTCACCTGTAGCCATGAGCACCCGCAGGCAGCACTTGGGGAGGCAAAAGAAGAAACAGAGGAGATATCTTGAATTAAATCTCATAGTGTTTTCATTCCAGAAATAATATCCAGCAAACAAGAGAGTTTCCTTTTGGGATTTCTCTGGCTATAGAGGAAAACGAAGATCATTACTCATTATAGATGGTAGGCTTTTCAAAGCACTACCATGAGCAGTGTCTCAACTGTTTTCAATAATATCCACAAAGAAATCAGGATTCATATATTTCCAATGTGATATAAGATGATATGTTCTGTTTTTCATAGTTAGCAAGTGGAGAGACCAAGATGAAAGCGAATTTTCCCCCAAATCCCATTCCAAGGCATTTTGATTAATATGCACATTTTTAATTGCACATTGGGGCAAAAGATCTAAGTTTTAATTGACAACATGAAGCAGAACTTTAATGATGTCAATTAATGGAAGGTAGAGGAATATCAGGGTAGAAGAAAAGAGCTGGGAAAGTTGGCCTGGGTGGGAAGACTGATGTCAAAGGGAGACAGCTGTCCAATCCATAGGCTCCAAAAACTCATTGAGGCACAGACTGTTGACAGCATGGCTTGTTCTGTTCGGTGGCAGAGAAAGTGTTGTTGGCAAGTTATGTTCTAAGACTAGCATGGATCAGCCAGTAAATGTGTCCCTTCATAAAAGGACGGCATCTCAGTGGACATGAAGATAAAGATTTAGTCCCCTGGAGTGGAGAAAGACATGACATGAGCAGGGGAGAGACTCTAATTCAAGACAGTCAAGCATCACAAGCTTCTTCTGGCTCTCAAAGCCTATTTTATGGGTAGCAGATATGAAAAAGGAAAGTTGTCATCCACATTAGGCTTGGTTCTCCCCACTCTCTGCGTTGCCACAGGTTCCTCAAATCCCCTCCATTCCATCTTTTGTCATCCAGTTTTTGGGAAAGTTGTGAATGAGAGGGATTAGGAATGGAGAGTTAAGGTTCTGAAGCAAGTTAATGCCCTGGTATCAGGATGAAGCAGGAATGAAGAAGAACAATGTTCTGTTCCTCTGTTCAGTGTTTCCACCCCAACTCAGAATTCTGTGGAAGTTTTATGGTGCCTGGAAGACACTCACATCATTGGAAATTTTAATAAGATGAATGGAGATCAAAGGCAAAAAAGTATAGAATGGGCGGCAGGTGATCACTTTTCTTTTGGGATGTCTCAGGAGATCAAAAGAAGCTTCTGAGGTTTCTTAGGCCACATGAGAGTTGTCAGGGTTAGACATTTGAAAGACATTCACATAAGAAGATAGTGATAAAGAGAATGTATTTACCCATAGCTTTTGTTATGTTCTATATCTTTCACAGAGGTGTGTCTATATTGAAATGTGAGGTCTTGGTTTAATATGACTGACTTGATCCTATGCTTGTATTGAGTTACAAATTATTTACTTCCAACAATAATCCTGCAAAGCAATTTCATGAGTTCTGTATTTCTGTGACAACTTGTCATAAATCTAGTGACTTATGTTAACACATATTTATTATCTTATGGTTCTGGAGGTCAGAAGTCCAGAATCCATTTTACTCGGTTGAAGTCAGGGTGTCCTTAGGTCTACGCTTTAGGCTAGGGCTTGGGCACAATGTGACTCCTTGTCTCATCCACATTCACGGACAGATTTTAGCTCTCCTTGGTGCTTGGCTTCTTTCTCCATCTTCAGTGCCAGCAGCATGACACCTTGCTTCAGAAATAGCATTTCCTTCTCTTGTAGTAAAATCATCTATTTCCCTCTTACAAGATCATTGCAAGTTATAATCAAGACCCTCTGGATGAGCTCTTCATTTCAAGATTTTCCACTCAATCATCTCTGCAATTTTTAGTTTGCCATATAATGCAATATTCACAGGTTTCTGGAGTTGGGGCTTAGACACCTTTGGAGGCTGTTGTTCAGCCAATCAAAGCCATAATCCTCTAATTTATGGATAGTCACGTACAGGTGGTGCCAGGATGAACAGTCAGGCCTTCATTCCCTTTGCAGTTTCCTCCTTACCTACAGAGACTTCATTGCCTCTGTCTTGAGAAGCAGGACATTCTACAATCACCAGGATTGCAGAGAGCACAGACACCACTCACGGACACAAGAGGCAGATGTAGGTGCCAACCACCTTAGTGACCAAGCCCTCTGTGAAGAAGCAATAATGCAGGGACCAACAGACACCCTCCCACATCCCTCATCCATTATCCATGTGGGGAGAGGCAAGTTATTTTGAATCCTCTGATGCACCCTTTTCTTATCTTCAAAATGGAATACTTTTATGTCCCTGATCACACAAAACTGATTGCAAGTTCATTGGCAGGGTTATATGTGGAAAGAAGAAGAGCTATTTGAATAGTGAAGCAGCACCCACACTGTCATCAGTGCTATCTTTAGGGTTTATGAATCTCTATCTAAACAGTACTGAGGGAAGCGGAGTTTTCATTTTTCTAAGACAGACATATCATCTCCTGATTCTTCATCTTCTGGGGATTGTATGTATTACTTGATTTAAATTTTAACTTTTATCTGATGTTGCAGGTGTCCCTGGTAAACATTATTGGTAGACAGCAAGAAATGAATATCATAGCAAAAATAATTTTTGCATTATAAATATTGAAAAAAAACAGTGATTGGAAAATCCCTTTAGAAAGAAAACTGATTTTTTAATGGAACAGCTGGGCTATTGCATTGAATACTTTTCAATCAGATTTTATTTTCCTGTCTTTGTGGTTCATCCATGTTGATGTATTACTCCTTATATGTGCATAACATAATCCTGCAGACAGCAGAAAAGTTTCAGTGGCCAAATGCATTCAGTATAATTGCTACTCAGCTGATTCAAATCTGTTTGCATCTCTGGGAACATCAAGCATTAGAACTGGAACTGACCCCCGGAGTTGCTGGAGGGACGTGTGGTAAAATGGAAAGAGTATTGGGATGAGAGGCTGGCAAGTCATATTCTAATATTTTCTGACAAGCCTCATCTCCATCTTTGCATTGTCCCTATCAAGTGTTTCACATGCTTTCCTCAAACGACCCCAGCCAGTAGACTTACTTATGAGATCTCTACCCAACTCTCTGTTTCAGCAGTACAATCTAGATGTGTGTTTGGGGTAATATGATTTTTAAATATTATGATTGTTAAAATAAAACTCTATCTGACCATTGGTGCTGCTGTGGAGATTATATGATAGAAATGAAGTCTCTATCAGAGTATCTGGGGCAGAGTTGGAAGTTAAGAAGCAGTAAACATACAACATAAATTATTTCTTACATCAGACACAATTTATAAACAATACTATTATCAAATTATTTTTAGAAGCCGCAGCTCGGATTATATCACTCCATTATTTAAAGTCTTCACCACTTCTTCATTGCCTGTTGTTTATTCTAACTTTTTCTCATGCTGTACTTCACTTCCCATCCCCCACCCTACAAATTCTGATTTAATTATACTGTAATCCATAGGAGTCGCTGAAATACGATTCAGTCTGCCCATTTTTTTTCTTTTACTGACGTTTTTTTCCTCTGCCTTGTATTTGTCTGATTCCTACCCACCAATGGAACATGGAGCAGAGTGATGTGCTAATTCAAGTCAAGAAGGTTAATGTACTTGTAACCCTTTATTCTCTCCTTTGACCTGCTTGAAGCACATGACCCTGGTGTTAAAGATGGATGGGATTAATCCAGTTTATTCACATCCGTCTTTAAAATCTTACTCCTTGAATCCATGTGGAAGACAGCCATCCACAAATCAAGAACACTAACTTTGAATTTCATATACACAAATGTAACATTAAGAGTTTTTGCTTCTGGAAGAAGAGGTGGCTTGTTTTTTAGGTAGTGAATGTTGCCCTAACAAATAATGGGGAGCTGATAGCTGTGTGAGGAATTCTGGGAACTAAGCAGTATAGGCTGGTAGCACTGGGTAGACCTCAGGAAGAGAAGGGACTTGTCCAAGAAAATCCTGGTCCCTCTGTGCATGGCTGGATGGTTAATGAGATCAATGGACAGAACACTGTTCAACAAGTCTGGAGGCTGCGTGTAAATCTTCTATGTCCTGTTTGGAACAGCATTCTATTAACCTGAGTAGATGTTACACAGCAGAAGGGAATCTTCATCAGTAAAACTTGGCAAGTGCTGGGCTATACAAAGCTAAAAAGACTGAGTTATGGCTAAACATTTTAGAAAATTTAATACACAAATAGGTGTTAGAAATTTACTAATAAGTTTTCAGTTATAGTACTTTCCAGACATACTTGACCATATAATTTTTGTTCTTCCCTGTTTTGTTAACTAATTTTGAAAGATGAATTCTTCCAGAATTTTTAAAGAACATAATTAAGCTAAAAGTCATTAACACACATACACAAACACAGCTGTAAGTGATTGACTCCTTACACATTAAGAAATATGCTTCCAGAGCTAAAGAACAGAAAAAAAAATCAACCAGATGCTACCATGGAGAGATATGCTTTAAAAAATAAAAATATTTAAATGTTGAGAGCAAAATATGTACTACGCAAATACTAGCTAAAATAAAGTTTGTATAATGAACTATATTAGTACCAGCTAGAATGGCCTTTAGGGTAAGAACTATTAGTACAGATAACAATTAATATTTCATAAAATATTCAAAACAAAGTTAAAATATTTCTAATTTATAAGTGCCCATAGCATGTATCATTGAATATAAAACAAAACAAGATAAAAGAAGCACAAATAAACATAGAAATGAATAAATCCAAAATCAAGTACTCCTGTCTCAAGAATTGATAGAACAACAACAAAACGGAAAAAAGTCAGTAAGTATGTGGAGATTTGAATGATAATGATTAAATGTGTTAAGAGACAACACACCCGATAATGGATAATGACAGAATAGAAATTATTTTCATGTATGCTTGATCCATTTGTAAAAATTGGCCATAGAGTGGATCATAAAGAATTTAACTAATTTCAAAAGAAGAATTCCTTTATTATTACTTTCATCACTAGGAATTGAATCCAGGGGTGCTCAACCACTCAGCAACGTTCCCAAGGAATTTTATTTATTTACTTATTTTTATTTAGAGACAGGGTCTTGCTAAGTTGCTTAGGGCTTTGCTAGTTGCTGAGGCTGGCTTTGAACTTGTGATCCTCCTGCGTCAGCCTCCTGTGCTGCTGGGATTACAGGGGTGTGCCACTACACCCAGCCTTTTATCAATGTTGAAAACATATAATTAAGCTGTACTCCAGTCTTATATAATTATATCTTTGATTATTCTCTTGTCATGTATATATAGAAAGAACGTGGATGGGAGGGAGGGAGGGGAAAGGGTAATAGTAGAGACTGAATTGGAACTAGTATACTATATGCTTTGATAATTATGTCATTGTGCGGTCTGTTGTCACCTATGGGTGAAAAGAGCGTGAGGAGGGAGCCAAGCAAAGGAAGGAGAAATACTGAGTGCTGAATGTGAAAATGCTTTCATAAGAATGACATGCTATATTCTAATGTTGAGTATATCTAAAAAAGAACCAATACAAATAAACACATATAATTAAGCTTAAGGTAAAAAACACAGGCATACACACACCATAACTTGGAGTGATCAACTGAGGAAATACTCTTCCAGGGCTGGAAATGTAGTTCAGAAACAGAGCACTTTGTTGGCATATGTGATGACCTGGGCTCAATTCCTATCGCCCTCAAAATAAGAAATATACCTCTCACTAAACTTTAATGAACAAAACAGAAAATCCCAACTGATATTAAAAAATATTTTGAAAGGAAAAGTCACAAAAATATGACTTCACAAAATTGATCACATGAACCCTAAAGTAATTTAGGGGGAAAATCATAATCTGAAAAAGCATATGTTAGAAAGAAAGAAATGATGAAAATTAATAGCTTTAATTTCACTCTCAAGTCAAAAGTATAATAACATCAAATGATATTATGTATAACTTTGCACTAAAGTTTTCATAATTTATATGTGGTGTGAACATATTTTTAAAAGCACAACTTATAAATGCTAACCAAAAATTTAGACCTAAATAGTTTTATATCTAGTGAAGAATCTTTACTTTTTCAGAACCATACAAGTGAATACTTCCACAATATTAAGAAACAATGTTAATGCTATCCAAATCATTTCCACATAGAGTAAAACAGAAGACAGTCCCCCGCTAATTAGGAGGCTAATAAAACCTTGCCTTTAAAATACGCCAAGTACATCATGATCAAAATTTACAGACCAATTTTATTATTAATGGAGATATAAAGATCCAAATAAAATATTAGTAAATCAAACCCAGGGATGTTTATAAAATGAGATTCAATCCAGGAATGCAAAAGCACTTTAACCTTGAAAAAGTCAATGACAATTAGCCTTTTCCATACCAAAAAAAGAGATAATCGTTTAATAATATAAATACATGCAAACAAAAATTTGATGAAATTTAAAATCTAATCTTTTTTTATTAATTCAAGACAGTCTTACATTTAGGAGGGAATTGTTGTCATATAATCATGAACAAATGCATAATGCCAGAGCGAGCCAATGCTGACGCCATTCCATGGTCTCCCCCTTTCGCGTTCCTGCCATCTCATGTTTCCCCCTACTTAACCGCATGTTAGTTGGACTTCTCCTGGTAGTCAAAGGATCCCCACCAGGTTGATACCCCCATACTCCCTCCCTCCAGCAGCCTTGATATCCCTCCTATCCCCTCCCCCATCCCTGCCACCCTCCCTTCATCCACCAGCCTCCTAGGCAATGTTCCCCCTGCTTGTGTAAAAAATTTACCTATGTTAAGGTTATTATTAGCTTAGCCAACACTCAGTCTGTTTCCAATTATATTCTAGCTTCCATATAAGAGAGAAAACATTCGGCTCTTGAGTCTCTGAGTTTGGGATATTTCACTCAGCATAACTTTTTCCATCTCCATCCATTTGTCTGCAAGTGCCATAATGTTATTTTATCTAATAGCGGAGTAGAATTCCATTGTATATATGTACACAGTTTTTGAATCCACTCATCCAGTGAGGGACATCTAGGTTGGTTCCATAGTCTATCTATAGTAAATTGAGCTGCTATAAACATTGCTAAAGCTGTATCTATGTAATATGCTGAATCTAGCTTTTGGGAAAATACCCAGGAATGGGATAGTTGGGTCGTAAGGTGGTTCCAGCCTCAGGTTTTTCAGGAGTCTCCACACTGCTTTCCAGAGTGGCTATACCAGATTGCAATCCCACCAACAATGTGACAGTGTTCCTCTTTTTCCAAGTCCCTCCAACATCTGTCATTTTTCATTTTCTTCATTTTTGCCACTGTGACAGGAGTGAGGTGGAATCTCAGTGAAGTTTCGATTTGCTTCCCTCTGATTGCTAGTGATGTAGAGCATTTCTTCATATATATATATGGGCTTTTTAGACTTCCTCCATTGAAAAGTTTCTATTTAGCTCCCTAGCCCATTTATTGATTGGATTATTTGTGGTTTTGGTGTCAGTGTTTTGAGTTCTTTGTATATTCTGGATATTAGCCCTCTGTCCAAAGTGTAGCAGGCAAAGATTTTCTTCCATTCTGTAGGTTCTCTCTTGACACTCTTGACAAATTCTTTATCTGAGCAGAAGCTTTTTAAATTAATGGCATCCCCTTCATTTATTCTTGGCTTTAATGCTTGTGAAACGGGAGTCTTGTTAAGGAAGGTGGTGCCAAATAATACGTTGTGTAGTGTTGATCATACTTTTGCTTCACACAATTGTAAATTTGCTGGTTTAATTTCCAGATCCTTAAAACATTTTGATTTGATTTTTGTGCACAGTGAGAGGTAAGGATCCAATTTCAGTTGTCTGCATATGGCTTTACAGTTTGTGCAGCCCCATTTGTTGAACAGGCTATCTTTCTTCCACACTATGTTTTTGCCCCCTTTATCAAATATTGGATGGTTAAAGATTTGGGGGTTCATCTCAGTATCTTCTATTTTGTTTCATTGGTCTTTAATTCTGTTTTGATACCAATGCTATGCTGTTTTTGTTACTATAGCCCTATAGTGTAATTTCAAGGCGGTAATTCTGACACTTCCTGCTTCCTCTTTCCTGCTTAAAAATGTTTAGGCTAGTCTGGGTCTCCTGTTATTCCACAAGAATTTGAGAATTGCTTTTTCTATATTTGTGAAGAATGTCATTGGTATCTTGATGGGGATTGCATTGAATCTGTATTGGACCTTTGGTAAAATGACTATTTTAATTATATTGATTCTGTGTAACCAAGAACATGGACTGTTTTTCCATCTATTCAGGTCTTCTGCAATTTCTTTTTTGAAGTGTTTGATAGCTTTCATTGTAGAGGTCCTTAGTACCCTTTGTTAGATTGAAGCCCAAGTACTTTTTTCATTTTGAGGAAATTGTGAATGGGACAGACTACCTGATTTCTTCTTCAGTGGACTTGTTGCTGGAGTATAGGAAAGCTAATGATTATGAGTGTTGAACTTATAACCAGCCACTTTGCTTAAATTCATTTATAAGCTCTAAAAGTCTTCTGGTCAAGCTTATTTATTGGGTATTTTAGGTACAGAATCATGTCATCAGCATATAGAGACATAGTAACTTCCTCTTTTTCTATTTGAAATCCTTTGATTCCCTTATCTTGTCTGATAGCTCTGGCAAGGGTTTCAAGGGCTATATTGAATAAGTGTGGTGAAAGTGGACATCTTTGTCCAGAATTCAGGGCAAATGGTTTCAGTCTTTCTCCATTGAGCATAATATTGGCTATGGGTCTGTCATAAATGGCTTTTACAAAATTAAAGGATCTTCCTTTGATCCCTAATTTCTCCAGAGTTTTGAGCATAAATGGGTGCTGAATTTTATCAAAGGTCTTTTATGCATCATTTGAGATGATTATATGATTTCTATTTTTAATTCTATTTAAGTAGTGAATTACATTTATTGATTTGCCCATGTTGAAGCAGCCCTGCTTTCCTGGAATGAAGTCCATTTGATCATATTGTATTATATATTTAATGTATTGTTTGATCTGGATAGCTAAAATTTTTTTGCTTTGATGATCTGTCTATTGTTGATAATGGTATATTGAAGTCCCCCAGTATTACTGTGTTGAAATAGATGAGGTTTTTAATGTCCTTGAGTATTTTTTCCACGTATGTGGGAGAGTTGTAGTTAGGGGCATAAATGTTAACTATTGTTATGTCTTCCTGATAAATTGTTCCTTTAAAAATGAATTTTTCTTAAAAAAATTGAAAATTAGAAATAGGTAGGATTCTAGTAGGAAATTTCTTTAAGGTAGATTTTATTTTTAATTGGCAGATAGAATTTTATATATTTTGGGGCTCATTTTGATGATGCATTGATATGAATGCACTGTGGAATGAGTAATGGAAGCTAATTAGCACACTCATCACTGCACATGCTCCCATAATTTTATAGTGAGAAAATTTTGAAATTTATTATTTCAAACATTGATATAGACAATGCATCTACTTTAATATGCAATAGTGCTTGAAAACTTATCCTTCTGTCTCTTTGGACCAAAAGAACTTGTTCAATTTGAAAAAAACAAAAACAAAAGAAGAAAAAAAAACCAGAAACTCTTTAGAAAGCAACAAACAAAAACTACAGCCCAGCCAATACCCTACTTCCTGGAGAAGGCAAGCTCTTCCACTCAGAGTTTCTACTCCTAGGCAGAATGTGATGCTCCTCTGGTGTTAGTGCTGCCAGGAACAGCAACTCTGGAAACACCCTCCAGGCCCACCAAGAGTAAAACATCTGGAAAATCGTGGTAGATCCATGTGTTACATGTAGTGCTGCCCATCAACAAGAAGAAAATGAATGAATGAACGAAGCCTGCAGCTAGGGCCTGCAGCTAGGGGCTGCAGCCTTGGCTCAGCAGTTTCAGTGCTTGGCTCACCATGAACAAGTATGCAGGTTCAAACCCCAATACCACCTACACAACAAAGTGTTGGAGCAATGAAAGACACATGAAATACTACATAAAACTGATTTTTTTCCTCTTTCTCACTAGAAAAAAAATCAGCTAAACAAAATTACTTGATTGTACTTGAATGACTATCAGACCTAGTGTTGGACAAGCTCAACCAGATGCTTATATTCCACTTACATGAATTTAAAAAACAAAGAAAATTAATCAGAATCAGAAGCCCAGAAAATAGCTGGCTGAAGATGGGAAGGAGAGTAGTATTTGAAAATTTGGAATTTACGCATTTAAAAAAAAAACCAAAAGGTAGCTACATGATTGTGAGAAAGTGCTGAGCTCTAAACTTAAGAGTTTGTATACTTTATCAAATGCATTTTAGCATTTGATGTTATTTCATAAAAGTAGTTGTGAACTAATTACTCCTGCCACTCAATTATGCTTTCATAAAAACACAGGGCAAAAACAAAAAAGGAAGATTTTTTCAACTCCCATCTTCACCTTCCTCATACTCTATTTGATAGACTTTTCTGTGTAGAATTAATCTTCCTGCCTGTTCCACGGGATTTCCACTGCTGCAGCTTCTAAAACCTACCCATCTTACATATATGACCTTCATTAGTACCCCTTGCTAACTTCTAGTGAATAAATTTATGACTGACAATGGTACACACACCCAACACCCCCATGTGACCATGGAATTGGACCCCTGGATTCCTGAAAGCTTGAAAGAATGGCTCCCTCTTCCATGCATTCCCCCAGCCTCCTCACTCACACCTTCTCAGCCTTCAGTCACATACAGCAGCCCTGTTCCAATGGAAAGTCTGGAAACTTCTGGATAGGAAACAATATCGAGACAGGGAAAAAATAATAAAAAGAAACACCTTCCTAGACACCACAATGAACCTTTCAGTTTACTCAATTAGGCCTGTTCTCCTGGGGTATTTATTTTGCAATTTCCCTTTGGCCAGTGTCATTGAGACCACTGAAGACTGAACTAGCTGCTACACATTTTGATATTTTCCTACCCCATTTATTTTCTTGCCCTTCTAACACTTTCCAATACATTTCTTGAAACTTATCAAAGCATGATTAGAACACTTCCTAGGGTATTAATCTTTTTAATCAAAAAGAGAAAGAAATGACAAGTAAGATGGGAACAATGACCCATGACGGCATCATGCCAATTCTTCAAAGGTGGTAGAGTCTCAGTTAAAGAAGTGGATGGATGCAATTACTCTCTGAGTTGGACAAATGATGCTATTGCCCAGGTCTGTGAAATGGGAATGTGTTGGGTTAGGGCAACAAGTGGTGAAAGGCACAGGCGGGCGATTTATGGAAGCCCTGCTCAGTCAGCATGGAGAAGAGGCTGGAGCAAGATCTCCTGCTCCTCAGAACAGAGGAGTTTGGGGAGTCCTGCTTGGGTTGAACAGCCCTAAGCTTCTGCAGCCTTTATTGCATTGAGTTTCAGATTACTCAAATTATCATTCAGCTCAATGTTTACCAAAATGTACTTTTTGAGAGTGAAAGTAACTATTTTTCAATGAAATTGCTTTTCTACATTCTATGTAATGCGATGTTTCTTTTTAAAGAGAGAGGGGCAGTGAGAGAGAGAAAGAGAAAAATTCACCTTGTTTTGTTTTGTTTTTCATGTGGACTTCATTGCTCCGACACTTCATTGCATTTGTGGTGCTTGGGTTTGAACAGATGCTCCTGTGCTTGCAAGGCAAGCGCTGTAACCACTGAGCCATGGCTCTAAGAGAAAATGACAGTGAGCGAGAGAGGTAGAGACAGAAAGAATCAATTTTTGTTGAGTTTTTCACGTGGCTTTTGTTGCTCTGACACTTAGTTGTGTACTTGGGTGCTGGGTTTGAACCTGTGTAGCTGTGCATGCCAGGTAAGCTACCTAACTGCCGAGCCACCACTCCAGCCCCCCACATGATGCAGTCTTAATACACAAAGCATACCATTAAATATTTTCTTTTATTCCTATGCCAAGATTTTTAATTTCACCACCATGATAAAATACATAAAAGGACTTATTTAATAATAATTATTTTTCAATGCAAATCTTAGATGAAAGGTAAACTTATGATGATGACTAATAACTATCCCAGAAGATGGAGAAAGTGTAACCCGGGATCACCTCTTTATTCCCCTCCCCACTTTTTCCTCATGCTGTTCTTCCTGCTAACCTGACCCATCTTAAATCAACCTCATCTTGTTGGTGCCAAAATCAGCCAAACCCTAGAAAAAAGAACACATTTGGGGGGCAATTTTCCCCTTTTATGTTGGTGCCAATAATCTTACACACACGGCTATTGCATGAGCATATGAAAGCATCGGTAATCCAGCCATTCAGCCACGTCTCCGCCATCTTCCTCCTCACCCATCCTGGTGGTGGGTGATGTAAAATAAGTTGGGCATGAGATTATTTGTATTGTCCTAATAAAAAGCCTGTTGGACAGTTATTAATAGAATAGTAAAAGTTTAATAAACTTCAACCCAACAAATACATTTCTGGAAGTCAGTGCTAAAGAATCTCAAATACAGAATTACCATTACATTCAAAATCATTTAACATGGTTATTTATAAAACCAACAGATTTGAAGCAACTTAAATGACCAACAAAATTAGAATGATTCAACAAATTATTTTGTACATACTCAAGGGAATATTATACAGTATTTAAACTGACTGCCTACGAAGAGGGCATCATAAATTACAGACATTTTCCCCGTTAATAAAAACAGCAGGATAAGTACTGTATATAAATTATGATTATAATCATGTTAAAATTGTTCATAAAAATGGTCTAAATAACTGTATGTGCCTACAATTCAGAATGTAAAGTTCTTCCCATATTTCTGTTTTATCAATTTTATTTAGTGACCAAAAAATTGATTGATATAATTAAATAAAAATAAACATTTTTAAATACAGTTATTTTAGAAATTTTGAAGGGCAGTAGTTTTTGTTTTTAAATAGAGATGGACAGGGGCTGGTAGTTTAGTAGTTATGGAGCTTGCCTTGCATGTGTAAGGACCTGGGTTCAAACCCAGGCACCATATAAACAAAGAAGTATTGGAGTAATGAAGGCCAAATGAAAGGCTAAATAAAGTTGATTCTCTCTTTGTCTCTCTCACACTATCCCTCTCTCTCTCTTTAAAAAAGAATAGAGATGGACAGTGAGAGAAAGAATCAATTTTATTTAGTTTTTCACGTGACTTTCATTGCTTCAAAACTTAGTTGGGTACGATGGTGCATCTTTGCACATGCCAGGCAAGCATTGTATCCACGGAGCCACCGCTCCAACCCAAGGGCAGTACTTTTTAGTTAACCCGTATTTACGTGCCAGACTGTCAACTGACAGCTTGTACATTCAACACTCTGCCAAGCATGTAGGGAAGGAAGGGATGCTGGAAAAAGCCTCCCTGTGCTCAGACACTGGACATCAACTGGAGGTTGCAGATGAGAACCACTTAAAGGAGTTCACAAGGTGAATTATACTAGGGCCACTGAAAGCACAAAAAGGGAAATGCTAGTCATGAGAAACACAATGGGAACAAAAATGTCTATGAAGTTCAAGATAGTGTTTGTCCACATGGGTGGGATTTCCACACCAGGATTTAGAAAGTCAATTAAGGAAGAAAGTGTTTTACAGCAAATCTCCACTCTATGTGTGTGGATGGAATTCTGGAGAAAAAAGATAGATTGGTTTTATTGGAAGCATTCTTAGAAACTATTAATATTGTTGACAGTAGAGATTTTGCATGTGTTACGGTTTACGTGTGAGGTGTCCCCCATGTGTGAGACAATGGAAGAGGGATTAGAGGGGAAATGCTTGGGTTATGAGAACATTACCCTACTCAGCACATTGGTCCCCTGACAGGGATTAAAGGGTCTTAACTGCAGGCAGGTAGGGAGTGGCTAGAGGAAGTGGTCACTGGACTGTGCCTTTGGGGTGGATAGTTTGTCCCTGCTGAGAGGAGCTGTCTCTTTGTGTACTTATTGCCATGTCCTGGACTGCGTTCCATTGTTATATCCCCTGTCTTGACATTTTGCCTCACTTTGGGCCCAGAGCAGTGAAACGGACAGTCAATGGACTGAGATCTATGAAACTTCAAGCCCCCAAATAAACTTTATTTCCTTTTCTAAAATCTTTGGGTCACAGTAGTGGAAAAGCTGCCTAAAAGCATGTGTGCACTCAGCAATCCACATATGTGCACTCAGGTGTGGACTCATCAAGTGCAGATAGGAGAATAGACAAACGTGTCTGTGTGCTGAGGACACAAACTGACCTCTTCAGAAAAGTGCGAGTGCCGAGCTGGAGGAGGAGAAGGGTAAGAAGCCTTCCTGTGTTGATGTGCATGATCCACTCGAAGAACCTGCATAATTTAGCTGGTTGGAGATCCTATTCTTACTGCGAAGGCGGAGAGGTTCTTATGTGTAATGGGTGGCGGGGAACAGGGGTCCTGAAAGGGACTCCACTAGGTCCAGACAGATATGTGCAAGCACATTACGTGGAATTTGCACTAAATCCATGTAAACAGAAAGCTAATTCAACCAAGAAGATCCCTGCTGATTTCAACCTTCCCCTTTCTTGAAACACGAATGTGGGTAGCTGGAACTGTAACACATCCTTTGGACTATGAATTATTTAATCTTCAGTTGAAACCCTGTTTGAGGATGCCGGCTCAGACCTCAAAAGACAGAAGTTACCCTAACAATCTTAAACAACATATCCCTCAGGTTTCTTTTATAACAGAGAAAAAGTATGTAGGCTACTGCGAGTTTCAATGTTCCATTCTATTTTATGTGGATGAATTTGGTCCCCCAAAAAACTATTATATACTTATCTATGGTTTGCTATAATCAACATGATAAGTTATATATAATTTCTGCCACAGCAGCTTTTTTGTTCTCCATAGTAATAATTACAATATCACATTAAAATGTAAGTTAATTCTGCTATTTTATGGAACCGAAAAAAAAAAACAGCTCAAAGAGACTAAGAATATCGTCAGATCAAGCAGCGAATGAGTTATACAAAGAAAAAGAATGTCCCTGTCTTTCTGTTACCAAAGTCATGGTCTTCACATAACACAATGCTGTTTCTTATTTACATGTGCATGCCCACACATGAACACGTACCATGCATATCTGTTTTATATTTTTCTGATGGTTATTCTTACTGATAGGAGCAACACAACTCTCATTTTCCTTTGCCCTTACCTTTTATGTTCATTTTAAGTAAAAATAGTGATATTTTTCTCCTTCCAGCCACACATATCTCTTCCACTCACACTTGATTGGTGGATGCAGGTCACAGGATACTTCCAACTCCAAAAGACAAAGGAAAGGGCAAGTCAGAGGAAGGATGAAAATCAGAGGGGCCGAAGTACTTAGGAACAATCCAAAGGAATAAGTGGGACTTGGTAAGTGTTCATAAAAGGCTGTGACGGTGCTTACTTCTAATCACAGCCCTACTGAAAGCCTCTGTGTTTACCTTTGCCCAATGTTTCTGCAATTTCCAACCTGAGAAGCACATTGTGATATCTCCTGTCATTTTTGCTGTTGGCAGTGTTTTTCATTGCATTGGTGACTTTTCAGGAGGAATACTATCTCCTACTTTTGCAAGTCATTTATATTTCACTTGCAGGGATTCAGTCTTTCATAGCCTTTGGCTACTTTTCTGTTTTTACACGATAGCCTCTTCCCTCTATGGTACGGTATTGAGCAGAGCAGACCCCGGAGTCTCACTACCCAGGTTGGAATCCTGAGTGGGACACGTCACTATCATAATGTCATGGTTGTATGATGCTTGGGGACTTCCCTAAAGGCACCATGCTTCATATAAAATTGACGTGACAAACATATTTCAAAAGTTATACTATGGGGCTGGAGCAGTGACTCCGTGGTTATGGCACTTGCCTGGCATTTGCAAGTACACGGGTTCAAACCCCAGCACCCACGTTCACAACTAAGTGTCAGAGCAATGAAAGCCAGGTGGAAAACTCAATAAAAATTGATTCTCTCTGTCTCTCTCACTGTCCTTAAAAAAAAGTTGTACTATGATTAAAGCATGAATCAGGGCATCACGTTGAGGGATTTATTCAACTATTAGCTTATAACAGTATTTTTATTTCATTTACATAACTATTAAAAAGTTTTTCTAAAGTTGTATTTGAAGTTTATTAATATGATCCTGATGTTTTATGGTTTTTGTATTTCTATCTCCTGTTAATGTTAACACATATGAAAATATACCCTTATGATATGATTACTTTCTCTTGAATGTCTTACGGAATATTCATTATTCTTAAGAGTTTTTCTGTGTTTGCTTGTTTAATTGTTTATTTAGATAATTACACTATTTTTCTAGGAGGGAATAACATCAATACTTAACTATAATTTTGATACTTCATTTACACTATTTACCTCTTTCCTGATAACATTTCCAAATTAACACACACACACACACACACACACACACACACACACACATCGCTTGATTTAAAATTTGTTTGGAATGTCACTTTTGTGACACTTTTAACCATTATTTTATTAAAAATATTATTTCTTCCACCTAAACACATCTATACAACTTTTCTCAATTAAGTAGCAAGTGTTTCATCTTCTTTATTTTATCCCAATGTATCATATTCATAAGATTCTTGTTGACTGCAGCATTTGTTCAGATTCACGAATTTTAGTTCTTTATTAATGACCATTTCTTGCTTTCTATAGGATTACCACCTCACACATATACACCTCACACATATACATGTCAGATTTTGATCTTATACTTCCATTTTTATTATTTAAGTGGGAAGTAGAATGGCTGAGAATTTACCATAGTACCATGGTGACTGTTCTAGCATTTTAACTACAATGTTTTCATTGTCTTTGCTTATAATTATTATCATGTTAGAGTTTTTTCTTTCTTCATCAGAGATAGGAGGGAGACAATGAGTGCTTCTTCATTCATTGTTTATATCATTATTGTCAAGGTAAGAATTTCGTTGCAAAATGAATACACAGAGAAGGATGAACGTCTTCTTTCTCACGTGATACACTGAGGTTTTCCTTCAAAGCTACTATGTAACTGATTTTTTAATTTCTCTATAAACAAAAAATCGATTATTCTTAATTTCTCAGTATGTACATGCACATAAGCCTACAAGTTTGTTTGTGTGACTGTCTGTTGTTACAGTTATTGATATTGCATATATTCATTTTCATAGAGTGTCAAGGATTAGGAGATCAATTCAGTGTGTCCCCACAACTGTGCTTCAGTGGCTCTCTGCCGGATTCCTGGGCAGTACATTTCCTGTACTTCTTATGCACACCAGCAGCTGTTGGCTGCTCAGTAGACCAGTTGTCTGGCTCCTGCACACAGGTGTTTGACTGACCGATTGCCTCAGCATGAACTTGAGCCCAAGTGAGTTCAAGTGTAATCTTGTTTTGCAATCAAAAGATAAATCATCAACATATTTTAGTTTCCAATAATTATATTTTTATGTAGTATGATTTCTTTTTTTCTTGGTAAAGCTTTGAATTCCACTGTCTTTGAATTAGCAATCGTGATATTATAACATGGCCCATGCTATTGTATTTAAGCTTTGAAGTCACTCTGTTTAAATGGCATGCATCTTTATTGACAGTATATAGGTGGAGTTAAATATATTGTCTTGCTTATGCAATGAACAGGACAAGGTTCACAATAAGCTTTGAATAAATACTTGCTTATTGCTGATAAATTAATGAATACATTTTCCATATATCTCCTTTCACCACTCATGTTCATAGAATGTGGTGTAGTTTATATTTTATTTTCCGTTTATTCTTCAATGACGTCCGGCTTATTTTGAACTGTAATGAAAATAAACTGCTCAGGCACCTAGGCATGGTAGCACATGCCTGCATTTCCAGTGACTAGAGAGGCTGAGGCAAGAGAATTGTGAGATTTCAGTTAGTCTTAGAAACTTAGCAAGACTCAAATGAAAACTAAAAAGTACTAGGATGTAGTTCAGTGGTAAAGTACCCTGGGTTATATCCCCAATATAAATTTGTATGTATTTGTACATTTATATGTATATATTAGGTTGAATGTTATAATTTGAGGATCTTTGGTATTTATCTGGACAAATATGTTTTTTACTTAACAGCTTTTTCATGGATATGACACAAATCCCAGAGAATTCCAGCACAGAGGATGAAACATTTATTATTCCTCATGGTTTCAGAGAATCAGCACATAGTCAGACAAGTACAGAGGAGAGGTCTGGGCCTGAGGTGCAGCAGAATATCACTGCTGTAGGGTGTGGCAGAGGACAGCAGCTCAGGACATGGCAACCGGGAAGTGGAGAGAGAGAGATTTGATCTCTGTTGTGGTTTGGATATTAGATGTCCCCAAAAAACTCAAGTGTGAGAAAATACAGAAAAGCTCAGAGATGAGATTATTGGGCTATGAGATCCTTAACCCAATCAGTGAATTGATCCTCTTATAGGGATTAGGTGAGTGATAACGGAGGTGAATAGAGTGAGGCTGGAGGAGAGGGGTCATTGGGGGTGTGCCTTTGGGGTATATGTTTTGTATTTGGAAAGTGGAGTGTCTCTCTGCTTCCTGGTAGGATGTCTAGGACTGCTTCCCTCCACCATACTCTTCTCCCTTGATGTGGAACCTCACCTTGACCCCCAAGGAATGGAGCCAGCTCCCTAAGGACAAAGATTTCCAGAACCATGATCCTCTAAGTAAACCCTTTCTCTTTTAAAAATGTTCTTCTCCAGTCTTTTAGGCATAGCAGAAAAACCACCTAAAATAGAAATTGGTACCAGGAGTGGGGTCATTTCTTCTGTGTCTAACTTGACCATATGAGTCAAAAGCTTTTGGAGTTTATTTGAAATTTGTGAAAGGAATTTTGAAATATTTAGCAGTGCAATGTAAATGTGTTAAGTTATTGTATGTAAACCTTAATGGGTGATTTTAGTGGGAGCTCAGAAGACCAAAACGCTGATAGGACTGTGGACAGTAGAAGTAGGGCTCATGAGGTTTCAGAGGAACAGGAGGACTCCTTTGGAAATTGGACTAAAGGCCATTTGTGTTACATCTGGTCTAAGAAGTTGTCTGCATTTTGCCATGTCCTGAGACTTTCTGTGAGCCTGATTTTAAAAGTGATGGAATTCTTAATCTGGCAGAAGAAATAGCTAGGCAGCATAGTATTCAGGTGGTGGTGTTGTATGCCAGCAGATTTTAGCTGAATCCATGGTGACATTCAGGACCAGAAAGCAAAGCCAATCATATGACTAACTTGAACTTGGAAGGTAGCAGTAAAACTGGGGCTAAAGAAGTTGTTGTTAAAGACATCACTACCACCAAAGAAATGCTGAAGGCTTTTGCCCAGAGGTGGTTTGAGGGCAAATCAGGAATTGGCAAGATCACACCCATTTCAGGTGCAAGGGAGTAAAAGTAAAAATTCCTTTGGGAGGAGATCTGTTGTGCACCCTGCTTGCACAGTGGGACCTAGGAAGTTATTTCACTGTGCTCAGTCACTCAAGCACTACAGCTGTGGTCCCTAGAGCCTTGGCTTCTGCTCAAGATGGTGACAGGCCTTGGAGGCAACCTCATGGTGCTGGTTCTGAAGGACTGCAGGATGCTGGAGTTAGAAGATCTTGGAGGCTTCCACCAAGATTTCAGAGGAAGACCTGGGAGGCCAGGCAAAATGTCCAGAGTCAGAGTCCCTGTGGGCAGCTACTGAAAGGGTGATGCCTGGTGTTGTGAGGAAGAAGCTGAGGCAGCAGTGGAGGTTCCAGTGCTGAGGAGCATCTGCCCGAAAGCTACAGGGATCTTTCAGAGACAAGCCAGCAGAGAGGCCACTCGGGCTGCAACCAACAAGGCCACAGCTACCAAACCCTGTGGAGAAAACACCACGATTCCACGTGCTCCAGATGCTGGATATGGAGTTAGAGGAAATTCCCAGCTGGATTGCAGTCTTGCTTTGGTCCCATCCTTTCTTTCTATCCCCCTCCTTTCCTGAATCCTTATTTTGTGTCTTTAGATATCAGACATATGTAACTTGATTTCATTTCTTACAGAGTCTCATGCTGAGAGTTTGCCTTTTATTTCCTAAGGAGGCCTTGGACTTGGACTCTTGCGCAATCTTGGAACTGTTGAGACATTTTGAAAATGGACCAATTGTGTTTTGCATTGTGACAAGGTTGTGAGTTTTTGTAAGCCAGGGAGAGAGTGCTATGGTTTGGATAATAGGTATCCCACAAAAGCCCATATGAGACAATTCAGGAAGGCTCAGAGATGAAATTTTTGGGTGATGAGATCCTCAACCCAATCAGTGAATTAATCCTCTTACAGGGATTAACCAAGTGGTTACTGAAGGCGGAGTGTGGCTGGAGGAGGTGGGTCACTGGGGCTGTGCTTTTGTATCTGGCAAGTGGAACCCCTCTGCTTCATGGTGTGAGGCCTTGAGCCACTTCTCTCCACCACACTCTGCCACCTTGATGTTCAGCCTCACTTTCAACCCCAAGGGATGGAGTCAGCAGCTTATGGATGAAGGTTTTTTAAATGGTTCCCCTAAATAAGATTCCCTCCTTTAGCACAGTTTTTGCTGGGTATTTTAGGGAAAGCAGCAGACAAACTGACTAAAACAATCGTCCAAGGACAAAATCCAAACCCTAAAGTTATCCTCAGTGACCTGCTTCCATCAATCATAGACTACCTGCCTACAATTGCCACCCAGTTGATCCGTATCAGTAATTAGGTTACAACTCTCATAACCCAATCATTTTACCTCTGAAGATTGCATTGTCTCAAACATGAGTTTTTTGGGGGACATCTTATGTCTAAATCAATATCATGAATCTAATTTTAGATTTTATGGTCTCTGCACAATAGATGTTTTTATGATGTTCCCTGAACTAGAAGGACATGAGAGAGAAATCACACAATAGCTAGGTCTAGCAGGGCACTGGACACTGTTTTAATTCATCAACATATGGGACTCAATGAAATGACACTGAAAGAGGGAATTAGTCTACCGTTGCGTTTTGGTGGTCTCGGTATCACCATCTGCACTCTACTTTCCTCCTGAGAGCTGGAGCTCATGGGAGTGTCTAAGCCTTGTGGATGGAGGTTTATTAACCTATTCACCGTTGGCCATGTAAGGAGTTGTGCTGAAGAAGTTCAGCTTCTTTAGACTTTCTGCCTAAAGGGGGGTGGGCACAGTCCCTTGATTCCAAGGGACAATGTGTGTTAAATTTACTTGGTTAGTTTGATCAGTTTGGGGTAAGAGTTTTCAAGTTAGATATCTTCTCTCCTTACTTTCCCATGCTTTTTACACCAATACCTGGTTCCTGCTGCCCCAGTCCTTCTGTGGAAAAACGAGGTGGCACCCCCCGCTACATATACCACACTGCACAGGGCCATACCTCAGGCTGTGTTGAGGACATTCCGGGTATCTGTGTCTTTAACTCATCTTATGAACCATACATTAAAGGGAAGATTTCTAAACTTCATTCTCTGTTATTTTTGTCCATAACCAGACACAAAGATTGGGAATTCACAATGAGTTAACTTGTTATAAGAAATACTTTTCATTTCAAAGAAAGATGTCAACTCTGATAATTTTTTGTTGTATTTTTCTCTTCCTTGCTCAAATACCCAAGAATTTCTATTGTTCTCTCTGCATGTGTACACATGTGCTTGTGTCTGTTGGTGGGGGAAAGTGTATCTGTTCAGTACAATGTTCTTACCAGATACAACGTATGGATTCTAGTCCCTGACTTTTTCCAAGTGGCTAAAATACCATGTTCCAGGTATTAGTGGATAATCACAGTCCTCCAAGTTACCTTGGTGATTTGACTTTTAACAATGTATTGTTGAAACAATATATACATTTACTGATTTACAATACACATGAATTACCAAAGTGGAGATTTGAATGCCCAAAGAGATTTAATCAAGGTGTTTGAGGTAAATTATAGTAACAGTGTATGTTTAAAATGTAACTCCTGCTTCACCATAGTAACAATGTTGCTGAATATTTATCATGGGTAGCATTTTGCTTTCTATGAAGGACAAAGAAATACAGAGGGACAAGAGATCCCACAGGTGTGTGTGTGCAGACTAGAATGAGACTTTCTTCACCAAGGTGTATGTCTCCAAATGCCACATTCCAATCATCTTCAGATCACGAGTTACCATCTGATAAGATTCTCCCCATGCATATTAAATTTCTCAGGTTTAAAAGCCTTCCTGGGTCAGTGACAGCCCCTCTGCCTGGTCCAGGGACAGTGCCTCTCTATTCCTGGGAGCCATGCTGGGCACTGGAGGTGTGACATGAGCAGGTCAGCCTTCCTGGACAGTCTCAGCACAGAACAGCAGGGTTGGGCTCCCTGGTTTCTGACCCAGCATGGTAGTCTGTGGTAGTTAATTATCCTGGCACTTGTGTGCTGAAGCTAGATTTAGGAAAAAGAAGTATTGAACACTTTAAATAACCCATAAAGTTTTCAACTCTAGACTAGAACCTTGGGAACTAATAGTGTAAATATAGAAATTCCAACAGTAATAATTGTATATCTGATAGGGCTTGGAAAATGAAGGGAAGGAAGGAATATGTACATTCTTGTGGATTTTGTCTTAATTTCCCAAGGAAGTAGGGGAGCTATTAACACAAGAGGAAATGAAGAAAAAGAAATACAATGTGGAGACGGGGTATATTTTGGGGGGGTGATAAGCCATTTTTACGCAGGTTAAATTTGAGGCTGGAGTGGGTCATTGAAATGGCTATACTAAAATGGAGTTAAGTTTAGGAACATTTCATCTCAACGAGGAAATCCGAGTGGGGAGTGAGCAAGTGGATCCATCTGCCTTCAGTCACCAGTGTGCCCAGCAGTAGAGACAGTGACTTAGTGAGGGTACAGCATATGTGAGCCGCGGTAACTGGCCCTGTGGCGGCAGACAACAAAATGACTCAACAGCTCTCCGGCAGCAATTGTATGTCAGGAGGCTGAGGCCAACCTGCCTAAACACTGAGCCCTCTTCTAGTCCTTAGGTCACATTCCCTTTTTTCTTACCCATTCATGAATCTAAACTTCTAGCTAAGCAACCAAACACCATTGCTGATTTCCTCTGTCCCTAATGACAGTGTAAAAACAGGGTACCTGGCACTAAAATCCCACAGTCAGTTGTAGAAATTGATAAATTAAAAATTCATTTATCTTCTGTTTTTTAAGAGAGAGGGATGAGAGAGAGAGAGAGAGAGAGAGAGAGAGAGTCAATTTTTACTTAGTTTTTCACATGGCTTTCTTTGCTCCAAGACTTCATTGTGTACGTGGTGGTGCTCTGGTTCAAACCAGAGCACTGTTTGAAGGACAGCACGGAGGACAGAATGTGTGTCCTCACACATGCCAGACAAGCTCCGCAGCCACTGAACCACCACCCAGCCTCTCCTTTAACATCTTAATAAACTTTTGAAATGTCCAGAATGGGATGTATTACTTGGAGAAAGCATTATTACTATGATTTTTTTTTATTGTCATGAAACCAAAGTTCCTTTGGTAATGATTCATCATACAAATATTTTGGTTAAAAAGGCTGGCAAGGAGCTTGTTTTTTACATTGCCAATTTTTCTTGCTCATCACGTGTGTGTCAGGGTTTGATAACATGGACAGCTGCTCTTAGAAAAGAAGTTACAAGAGGTATTTGAAAACTTCGGTGGTTTTTTTTTTAAATTTTAGGTTATTTTGTGTACAATGTAACAAAATTGCATCCCCTTTGCTGTGGTTACTGTGACTGTTCTGCTCAGGGTTTTGTTCCATCGTCAGCCATAGTTTTCTGATACATAACATCTCTTTCTCCCTGGGGACCTTCTATTTCAGTATACCAATTATTGACATTCTTCTAACAATTCTTCAAAAAGCTTCTGTCCAAGGCTGGAGCGGTGGCTCCACAGTTACGGTGCTTGGCTGACATGCGTGAGGACCTGGGTTCAAATCCCAGCACCACGTACGAAACTAAGTCTTGGTGCAAAGGAAGCCATATGAAAAACAAAATAAAAACTTGATTCTCTCTCCCTCTCTCACTGTCCCTCTCATAACAGAAAGGCTTCTCCTGTATCTTTTTGAACAGTTTCTTCTTTGAGGTACTACCAAGTTTTCGGCACAACTTCTGAACGGTTCAGCAGAGAGAGAGAATACAGCTCAAGACTGGCTCAGTTAAGGTCAGGGCCCAAGGTGCTGTCTGTCTTTTGATGTCTCTCTTTACCATGTGTAGCAGCTTGTACAACACAGGGGACGTGGTCTTCAAGCTGTCACTCCTAAAAGGACAGCACGGAGGACAAAGTTAAAGGATCAAACTCTCCAGCAAGAAGCCTAGGCGAGTTCCAGGGGCTATGTCATCAAGCCTGAAATCGCTCCAGGATTCAGTGGAAGCTGAGAAGCAAACGGAGCAGGATAACAAAAGGAGGGGGAGCAGAAAGGACCAGGAATCACAAAGCATGGCACCGGGGACAATTGGTCTGGAATCGATATCCTAGAGCCCGGCCTCTTTTGAAAATTGTAGACACCTATCCAGAACTGAGAGGTGTCCTTGTAGAAAATGCACACTTGGTTCTGAGGTAACCTTGACTGAGCCTCATGTGGACACTGTGACAATGGTTGTGACTCTAATCAAGAGATCAGAATGCATTTATCAAAAGTCTTACACTGGGGGCTGGAGTGGTGGCTCAGCGGTTACAGCACTTGCCTCTTATGTGCAAGTACCCGAGTTCAAACCCCAGCACCACGTACACAACAATGTCTCGGAGCAGCGAAAGTCACATGAAAAACTAAATAAAACTGATTCTCTCTTTCTATTTCTCTCTCACTGTCCCTCTCTCTTAGAACAGAACAAAACAAAACAAAAACAAAAACAAAAATCAAAACCTTTCACTGCCAAGAGACCCTCCAGGTGGTGGAAACAGTGCCTGATCATGTATATATATTAGTACCATATTTTAAACAACCATTATGTTCTGGATATTTTTCATGTAATTCTTAATACCAAATCTAGATACTAGATATTTATCATTTGACTCATTTTTTGCTGGTAAGGAATCCAAGATTTAGAAGTTTATTAAGCAACTTGCAGTGATCTAAAAATAGTAAGTCAAGAAACTGGAGTAGGTCAGAACATCCTGGTAAGTGTGGCTGCAAATCAAAGTAGGTCTTGCCCCTCATCATTGTCATTAGGATTAGTTAGGATTCTTTTGAGGGGGTTAATTTTAACTTACAATGTCTCTGCATAAAGCCTTGTAACTCAGTGTACTGGTCTTGAAGCAAATTTAAAAAAAATCACTTAGAGTACTAGAAATCGCATTGCCTTCTTGGATCACCCACCTGATTGATAACATTAATCAGAGATTTATTTTGTGAATACATTTAATTAAAATAAAAATAGAATCAGTCCACCAAAGTTAGCCTTGCCTCATTCTGAGAGACATGGTGAGCACCCTGGAGGCCCATGAGGGCTTCCGAACTTTTGAGTAATGACAGCATATTTAATCTTGTATAATTTCTACTATTGATAACAATAACTAATGTCTACTATTAATTTACAGTGTAAAAACTTTATTGCTTCTTAAAGTTGTCTACACCCAAGGGTGTCCTTTGGAATGACTCATTTGAAAATCTAAATTAGAACAGTAAATCTTCTCAAATGAAATGAGTACATAAATATAAAAATAAACATGTGTGATCTCACATAAAGGGAGATATATATCTTAAAATATAACTTAAAGCCTCTTCTAAATTCAAAGGTTCTTAAACCAACGGAGAGATCATCATTAACTTGATAAGTCAGACGTTCTCTTAGGGAAAAGGCTTAATGTTGTGTGGGCAGGTTATGGCTTAGCCTCCGGCAACGAGGAATCTCAGTACTGTATAAAACAACTTCTTCTTTCTTTGCAAACATTTCCCAGTTTATGAGATGAAGAATCTCTCTGTGTGAAGTCAAAATCTATTTTGGTATATGCTAGAGTTTAAGAAGTCAATCAATACCATCGTTCTTTCTGGACTTTGACTCTTGTTGAGGACTTGAGGAAAGAAGGTAGATTAAATTGTTAGCTTTATTACAGGGAGATTTTGCTAGAGAATGCCACTTCACCCATGCCCACTACCAAAAGCCCTACTATGATCCCCCATAAATCAGGATTACCCACAAGGCTGCAGATTTTTCTATTAAAACGTGATGTTGAGAATGGATGTTATTCAACGTTTGCTTGTGCTTGTCTTTGTCTCAGGATGTGTGGAGCCGGCTGTGAGGAAGATTAATGTCCTATTTGGATTTGAACTCTCAAAACTGAGGGACTAGAGAGAGGTTCTGTTGAATTTATTTATTTTAAGACACTGGGAGGCAGCTCTGCCCATTCTGGGCATCTGGTTAAGACTGGAACTGATTGAAGAGAGGAAAAAGAATCTAACCTAAAAGAAAAATCAAATAGAAATTTCATATTCTATTTTTTCTCTGAGGATGTGGTCAAGGACAGGTGTCTACATGGAGGAAAACTGGCAAAAAGGAGAACAGTCAGGTCAGAGCCATCAGCCAGCCCGAGGCGTGGTGGCTTTGGTGAGGGCTGTAATGAAGCAGGCGAGATGCCCCTGGGCTCTGATTCTATTTGAAGACACAGTCAAGATTTTCTTCCAGGTTCAATAGGAAATATAGAAGAATGACAGAGCTAAGGGTGATGTCCACTTTGTGACCAGCTATAAGAATGAAGTGTCATTTATCATGATGGACAGCCTGGAAGTAGGCAGGTTTGCTGAAGAAGCAGGGAGATAAGGGGAAAAAATGTCCTTACAAAGTTCATGAAGTAATAGACTCAGGTGTAGGAAAAGATTTGGTGAAAGTAGAGTTGGAATAGCTTAAGAAATTTGTACTTGGCATTTGTAGAAACTCTTCTCCAGGAAGCCTTCTTGGATGAAACTGTTCAGGCTGAGATGTGAAGAAAAATCAGACATGATAAGAGTGAATTGGGTAAGGGAGGGTGCTATGGGACAGTCCACAGGGTAAGGATCCAGGAGCAGGGTGAGTGTTGGCACATCCATACGCAGGCTGCTATAGCACTTGCTTTGAGAAAGTGTACTTCTTCTAAAGTCATTGGTTATATTTGAAAAAAATTTGTGCATGAACACAACGCATTTTGCATTTTCTTATACATGAATTTGTCTGTGAGAAACACTAGCAAATGCAGAAATTGAATTGAGCAGAGCAGAAATGTACAAATCACCTTCAAATGCCCATGAACTGCTCTGGTCCATGACGTGTGTCATGAACCTCACTCACCCTCGCAGCCAGCCTGGGAATTTTCCCTGCAGCCTCAGACCATCCTCCTTTTGCCACTTTGCAATGTCCCATGACCTCTGCCCATGTAACTGTCTCTTGCACAAACAGACTCCAGGTCTTTCACATCGTCTAACCATCGGGCAGGTGCAACACTGTGCATCCAGCCTCACCAAGTTTCCATTTTCTTTTTATTTGAGTCACATATGAAATTTCTGAGTGTTGGGCACCAACACCAAAAACCTTTGTGGTTTATATTGCATAATTTTGCATTGTGTCATGATTTTCAGAAAAAAATATTAAAGCATAACTGATGATGATGCAAAAAGTCCAGGTTTTCTGAAATAATATAGCATCTTAAGGGGCAAGAACAGGAAGCTGAGGAGGAGTTGGGAGACGTGGGACCTAGGGTAGTTCAGAGCACTGAGCGTTTTATAAGACAGAATCTGTTATTCAGGCATTGTGATGGAGTCTATTAAAGCCACCAAGGATGATGTGACTGTAATTTAGAAAGATCACAGAGGGCGGGGCTCACATAGAAGACTGACACTATGGAGAAGCAGCTCAGTTAGGAAGCAGTTGCTTTAATGAAGATGGGACAAGATGGTTACCTCGAAAGGCAGAAGTGGATTACACTGAATCAAGTTACACCTGTTGATATTCAAACCTGTTCACAAGGAATACATGTACAACAACCTATGCCAAAAAACAAAAATTCAGTCAATTAAAAGAGAGCAAAGGGAGCTGGAGCAGCTGCTCAGTGATTCTGGTGCTTGCCTGGCACGTGCAAGGACATGGGTTCAAACCTAGCATCATGTACACAACAAAGTGTCTGAGCAACAAAAGCCATACGAAAAACTAAATTAAATTGATTCTCTCTTTCTCTCTCTCTCTCTCTCACTGACCCTCTTTTAAAAAAAGGGAGAGAGAGCAGAATAATATACACTTTTATCTAAACACGTAAATATTTCCAATTTTGCACTCTATGCTTCTAAGAAATAATGAGATAAAATATTGCAAAGGCTTTGATAATAACAGTTTGCACACTGTGACATTTCGTAGTTTTCATAGTATTTTGGTGTCTGTTAAGTCATCAATGTTAGAGGGACAATAATAACACCCAATTTGAAGTTTGCTATTTGATAAGATGGTTTTTAAGTACTTATACAGTCTAATAGGAACTATTAAAATGTACTTATCATTTCAAAATGTTTTCATATGTAGTGTATCATTACATCCTCATAATAGCCTCTTCATGGGGAAATTGTACATTTTTGATTGAGGAGATGGAGGGTCAAGGTACTTAGGCTCCTCTTGCTCTCAGTCACCCTCAAGTGACAATCATAGTCCTCAAACCAGGTGTTTAGCCTTCCACTCCACCCTAGGGACCAGGGACTGAAAGGGAACATGTAGGAGAGGCAAAGAACATCACTCCTGGGATCCTGACCGCTACGCTGCATCCTTCCTCACTCTGTTCTCAGGTTTCTGTTTCTCCAAATGGAAAATCAAGAGAGAGCTGCAGCTCCTAACCTAAATTCCATTAAATCATTTTTAGGTTTCATAAAATTCAATTTTGTGAAATTCTTTCAGGAGAGCCCCTTAATCCTTCAGGTAGCATTCGGCCAGGTTAATTAGTCCAGAGTGGATTTAGGCACAGGTTTAAGAGGCTGGAAGGGTCTGATTTTAGCCCACAGTTTATAAAATCTTAATCATGTTCATTGCCATCATATTCCCACATATTTCAGGGTTAAAGATAATCAATTTTTCCCTGTTCTTTTCCCTTCCCTTCCTTTCCCTTCCCTTGTCCTGCCCCCACCAACTTGGTCTTTCCCATTCAAGGCCAGTATAAACAGGAAATGGGGAGAATCACATTGCTTTTTAGGCCCAGAATAGAAAGTGTTCTTAGAGGAGGACCTCAAAGCAGAGATTCAGTGTTCAGTGCTTCCCTCCTACCTGTGACTTATTCAAGGAGAAAATATTTGGAGGGAATTCTCAAGCATTCATTTCATATCCCAAAAAATTCCTAAACTTGTCCTAGAGTGTAACAATTTTTCGATCCTGTTCAGTGGTGGTATCAGTAATCCTGTGTGTAGCAAACAGTTTCATGGAAGTAAAGAGACTGAACCCTGGGGGAATTATCCCAGTAGGAAATGCAGTTGAAGACAGAAGCAAAGACATAGTTGCTCGCTTTCATGTTTCAATGTAGCTGGGCTATGAGACACCCAGGTGGCTCGTAGGGCAGTGTCCAGTATTTATGGAGGAGATTTGTGGGTGGGTGTCATTCAGTCCAATTCCCTTGAAAGCAAAGATGGAACAAAAGCATAGAGCAAAGGGAAATTATTCCTCTCTGCTGGAGCTTGGACACCATTTTATCTTACCCTTGCACATGGGTGCTCCTGGTTTGGACTGTCAGACATGGACTGCAACTCACATCATTGTCTCTGCGTTTCCAGGCTTTTGACACCACCAGTTTTTTGTGACCTCCAGCTTGCATATGGCAGACAATGGGACTTTATAAGCTCCACAACCGTGTGGGCCAATTCTCAATTTTCAAAAGTCTGCTTCTATCTGTCTATTTACCTACCTACCTATTCACCTACCTCCTATTATTTTTCTCTGCAGAAACCTGATTAACACAGATGCAAATCTCTGGAAAGATAATTATATTTTGTTTAAATGATTCTCTAAATAATTCACGGAGATGTTTAGATACTAATTCTTCTGCTACAAAACTTTATTATTTGTTTATTACCTTCAGGTAAGTTAATTACTAGTAAGAGAAAGATAATAAAAACCAAGAAGCAAGCAATTTGCCAGATGGGAACAGTTCAAGCACGATGACAATTTTGAATGTTTTCATTTCCTTCCAATTGAAGATCTTAAGCAACTATCACCTTGCCATCCACGTAATGCCAGGGAGATGGAGAATAAATGCAGCGGGCTAAAGGCACTTGTTCATCAGGGTGCTAAAAACACTACCTTAGTGGTTGAGGAAAGCAGCTTGGTAGAGCTTCATTTCCTTCATGTGTTTGCTTAATTTATTACTGAAGCTTATGATGCTGAGCATAAGAGGGTTTAAACAGAATCTGACCCACACAAATAACTACCTCTGCAGCCAGAAAACTAAAACTATAGACATGTGTTTCTTCCATATCTTGCAGGAGAACTGGCGAGCCGATGATTAGATAGCTGGAGTGTTCTGCTATGTGGTTGACATCAAGTTGGGGAATGCGTATCCAGACCCAAGTCTGCACCAAGTTCCAGAAAGGGACTTAGGAGGGAGAGGGCCTCCTGTGTTGCTCTGGGGATGGATGGGAGGATCCTGGGGAGGGAGGGTGGACCCAGGGCCAGGAGGATGCAAGGAGGCTTCCTCACTCCTAAGGGCTCCAGGCAGACACTAGAGGGATTTACATAAGGAAGGAAGGTGGGATCATGCAGGCTACTTAGGAGAGCACCCTGTCTCTTGTGAAGATAGAGGCTTGAGGAAGGAAATGGATCAATAAGGGAAGTTAAGAAGAGTAGGCTGGGAAGACAGGCTTATTAATGTGGATTACTCTGCTTCAAGGAAGCACTGTGAAATGTGTAGCTTCACAACAGAAACTCACTTTCTCTCAGATATGCAAGTTAGACATGCAGGGCCAGGGAGTCGAAGGGTTGAGCGGCCTCTGAAGGAGGCAGGGAGAATGCTCCATGCCTGTCATAGGCTCTGTTGCAGCAACACTTGGCATTCCTTGGCTCGCGTAGCATTAACCTGGGCTCTTGATCTCTGCCTTCATTTTTTCTGTGTGTGTCTCTGTGTTAAATTTCTCCTCATTTACATAAGGATAGCAGTCATATTGGATTAGGGTCTACCCTATCCCAAAGGACCTCATCCTCACAAATTAAATTTTCAAAAATCCTGTTTGCATATAAGGCCACAGTCTGAAATACTGGAATTTGGTATTTTAATCTATCAATTTAATGGGAGGATCAACTAAATTCAAAAGAAAATGTATTTCGTAAACAAAACCACAGGCTGTTAGTCCAGTGAGGAAGGTAATACCAGGGATGTCACGTTCTCTTAGAGAATGACTCAAAAGAAGGAAAAGCAAGAAAGGAAGGAAGCTGGGGGAGAGATATTCAGTATAAAGATGGATACTTACTGACAACAATCACCGTGTGATGTCTATAAGATGTAAATAGGAGCAGGCAATCAACACACAGGCATAAATCCATATGCATATATGTATATGTGTGCACCTACACACGCATACATGCATGTATACACACATACACGTTGCTATCCACAGGCATTGCCACGCTCTGCAAGTGTGAACATGGCCATTAACGCAGAGGTAGGGGTGCGGCTAACTGTACATAGGACATGACCTGAACATGCCTAGAAAGACAGTCTAGCAGTTGCCTAGAAAGCTGAGTACCTGGGCTGCTGATTCCTGCACTCCCCATATTCTGGCCCTTTGATAATTATTTTATCAGCATTTTGCATCTCCACCCAGACCCTCAAATAAAGAGGAGACACAGGCCAGCAAAGAAGGTCATGGGTAAGAGGCCTCTGAGTGGCAGGCTTCTCCCAGGGTCTTCCCTGCCTCCAGCACTGGTTTGCTGTGTATGAATTATTCTCCAGCAGCCTGTCTCTGCTAGGATGTGTTCTTACTCAGAAAGTGTTCCACTTCTCATTTGCTTAGATACTCAGATACCGCAAAACTTCTCCAGGAGGGTTCTATACTCTCCAAAACCTGAATTTGGAATTAAACTGAGGGACAAAAGAGAATAAAAAACACTGTAATTGGAGGTGTGAGCAGTTGTTCACAAGTCAGACTAAGTTGGAATTGAATTTTAAACCATATTCTTGTTGATGTATGAAGGTTTTACGTGTAGAAAACACCTATCATGGTATTTGTGTAGGAAGAGATGTTAGATACCCATGATATGGCTGTTCAGTAAATAATATTTAATGCAATTATCTATTATTTAGTCAAATTAAAAACTAAATATCCTGCCCCTGGAATTAAACACGTTGGTGGTAGTAATGGTGCTGGTTTGCTATTTGAGACGCGGAAAAGTTAGGCAGTCAGTGTACATAGAATGATGGGGGTCGGTAAGGAGGAAATTGGCTGACAGTCATTTTTTTCTAAGAGGGCAAAGAGCATTGGCTGTTACAACCCCGTTCTATCGAGGCCCTCTGCTAACAAAGGTGCTCCAGACACAGGCAGCTCCTCTGCTGATAAAGGTGCTCTTGAGTCCTGGAGAAAAGAGCAGATTAGACCAGAGCTCCTGAGCCCTGCTCCCAGGCATGGAGGAGGGAAGGCAGTGATTAATCAAAGGCGCAGAATCTTGAGAGACTGTCAGAAAGAGGAGCTGGACCCCTCTTTGAGTTCTCACCTCCCCGTCTCCCTTCTCCAGGAGAAGTCTTTTCTTTGCATCCTTTCTTAAATAAACTCTGTTTGCTCTGCTTGCCTCGGTGTCCCTTGGTTTCAGTCGCTGACTCTGAGAGGATCGAATCCAACATCCACAAAAAGAGCACCACCTTCATCTGGGGACAGCAGGAGATGCATGAGAGAACTGCAGCACCACTGGGAGCCACAGGAAAGCTGCGTTTTCATTGTTACCCAGGGGAGAAAACTCTCCATTAGGGCACCGATTTTCATATTAAAGCTACGTGCCTGAAACAAAAACCTGAAACTATAAAACTAGTAGAAGAAACAGGGGGAATGCTTCAGAATACTGGAGTGCCAAGGCCTTTTCCGACAAGACCCCAAAAGCACTAATAAATAAATAAATTAAATAAAATTACAAATGCAATTAAATCAACCACACATTGCATTACAACACGAGAAACAATCAACAGAGTGAAGAGACAACCACAGAATGGGAGAAAATATTTGCATATTTTACGTCTGACAAGGCATTCATATCTAGAATATAGATGACTAACTAAATTCAGTAGAAAAAATCGTAGCCCAATTAAAAAATGGGCACTAGACCCTAAGTAGACATTTCTCAAAAGAGCATCCAGATGGCCAACAGGTATATGAAAAAAATATTCAACATCACTAAATATCAGAGAAATGCAATTCAAAAATTAAGCCACAGTGAATGATAATCTCACCCTAATAAGAAGAGAGGGTTTTAGGGAGACAATCAACAATGTAACATACTCTTTATACGCACCCCTAGGAGCCAAATAATACTTATGCAATCATTTAAGTCTGGAAAATTCACAATCACATATATATATATATATATATATATATATATATATGTATATGTATGTACACATATACATATATATACAGAAAGAGAGATATTGCTATCTGTTCTGGGGAGAAATATGGAAGAATCAAGAGACAGGAGTATGGGCAATGTGGGGGTGATTCTGGATCAGGATCAAATGCACATCATATTTTTACTTTATATGCATTTATGATTATACCACATCTCAATTCTCCTGGCTGTTATCTGGAAGGCAGGATCTCAAGTGCAGGTGAGGAGGTAGAGAATCAGAACACTGTCGGTGTGAATCAGAACAGCCCTTATGAAAAAGAGCTTGGAGGTTCTGAGAGAGTTATCAGCAGAGCTGTCATTTAATCCAGCAACCCACTACTGGGAAGGAACTGGAGTCAGCATGCCAAAGTGACACCCACACAGCCATGTTCACTGCAGTGTTCAACATAGCCATGACATGGGGTCAGCCTCAGTGTCCAGCCACAAAGAGGGCACAAAGAATGTGTGTTGTGTATGCAGGATGGAGCACCATTCAGCCATGATAGGGCTGTGTCCTGTCATTCACAGAACTTGGATGGAACTGGGTACCATGATGCTAACTCACAGGAAAGTACTGCTGATGACACTTGCATGTCAAATATAGGGAGAGCAGGGTGGTGGTTATGCAGGGAGAGAGGGAGGGCAGGTTTGGACAAGGGACACATGAGGACAAAGTCACAATTAGGAGTGGAAATTCTAGTGTACTACTGCATAGTACAGATGACAATACTCTACTGTATGCATCAAGAAGCCACAAGAAAGGAGTTTGAATGCATTCACCATAAAAAAGGAAACACATTCGAGGAGATACATTTGTTCACCCTAATTTAATCATTTCATAATGTAAATATGAATTGACACATTACATTACCCTGTAAATATGAGTGATTCTTGTTTTTTATGTATCAGTTTAAAATAAATTTAATTTAAACAGTAGAAGGAAAAATAGGGATATAACTATAAAGAAATTGAATCCCACCTTTTACTAAAACTTTAAATATGTGCCTTTTATTCAAAGGTAATTTTAGCTGGCAGTGACTGACTAAAAAAATTATACAACAAACCTGAAAGAAATAAAAACAAGTGTGTAAACTCTGAAGAAATAAATATTAAGTAATAAAGTTGTTTTTTCAATAGCATGTGATAAGTGTTCAATACTTAAGGTTTATTAATAACCTTTCACATGAACTTTTATACTTTGCAAATATCCTTCAAGGAGGAAATGAAATATCCTTCTTTTAGAGCCGAGGAAAGTGAAGGTCACAGCATTAAACTGCTGAACCAATGTCATCCAAATGGTAAATTTAGACAATAACACAGGTTCACTCTCACAGTCTTTATTCTGTCTCAATATCTCTTATTGAGCAGGCCTGTATTGAAAGATTAAATTAATTATGTCCTTCTGTTTGGATCATTCCAATATGAGCAGTAAATGACTTGCCTTTGTTCTATCCCCAACACCATGCACAGTGTCTAACTTGGAATAAATGCTTAGCACATATTTGTTGGCTGACATGATGAAAAAAATAGATTTTTAAAATTTTTTATTAAGAAATTGAGTTATTATACAATCATAAATGCATAATAGATATGTCCCTAAGGACACAGTCTATATTTCAGGCATCTTAAAATTGTCTAGTAAGTGCACTTACAATGCTTCTTTCCAAGTGGTAACATTGTGAGGGTACATTAGCTTGAATTTGCGAGGGATGTGTATGTATTTGTCACCAGTGTGACTGTCTTGTGCATTAGCACAGATAAACTTAAGGATAAGTCACAATGAACAGGTAGGATGAAGCCAGGCATCATGAAAAATATTAAAAAAGAAAACTTTAATACAAGTAAAATTGCCATTTCTGGAATCTAGTTTTTAAGTTACTTTGGAAATCTTACTCCATCAGATAGCTTATACACATTTGGGACTAAGTAATATTAGAGGCTGCATGAGTTTTACAGATCATTCAAAGAATCAGGAAACCAGTTCCCATTGGCCAAATTGCCCCACTCTGTCTTTGTCAATTACGTTTTGCTGGTGCATAGTCAGAGTCTTTGACTTACATATTGTCTGTGGGTATTTTCAAATTAAAAGTGTACAGGAGATTGCTATACAGAATATATAAAGAACTAAAAAATCTTAACACCAGAAAAGCAAATAACCCAAATATTAAATGGGAGAATGAACTTAGCAGCCATATTTCTAAAGAAGAAATGCAAATTATCAATAACTACATTAAAACCCATTCAACATCCTTAGCAATCAGGTAAACGTGAATAGAGACCTCACTGAGAGTCCATCTCATTCCAGGTAGAATGGCAATTTTCAAGAACGCAAATAGCAATAAATACTGTGAGGATGTGGGGAGTGGGGAATGAACACTCACCCAGGTTGGTAGGATTGTAAATTAGTGCAATCACTTAACAAAGCAGTATGGAGATGCCTCAAAAAACGAGGGGTGAAAACCACCATAAGACTCAGTTATTCCACTATAGCCCTATAGTGGTAGAGGCATATCAATATTTATGGACGTGCAATTCACAATAGCCAAGTTGTGGAGTCAGCCTGGGTGACCGTCAACAGACGACTAGAGAAAGAGTGTGGTATCTGTGTACAAATGGAGTTCTACTTTGCCGTAAAGAAGAGTGAAATGATAGCATTTGCTGGTAAATGGATGGAACTAGAAAATGTCATGGTAAGAGAAATAAGTCTGATTCAGAAAATCAAGGGTTACATGCAGAAGATAGAGAATATATAAGGAATTTAAAAAGGAGGGCTCTCATGAAAACAGGAGAAAGAGCATTGGAGAAGGAGAAGGGATGGAAGGGGGAGGGACTGTGAAATGAATTTGGCCAAGTTTTGCCACGTGCATGTATAACAACAAATTCTATTTTTATGTATACAGATGATTCACCAATTAAAAATATAAATAGGAGAAAGACCAGTGGAGTAGAGGAAGAGGGTCATTGGAAGGAGGAAGGAAGGGAACCAGGGAGCACTGGGCATTGAAATGGATCACATTTTATTAAAAATGTGTAGAACAGGGCTGGAGCAGTGGCTCACTGATTACGGTGCTTGCCTGGCATGCACAAGGACGAGGGTTCAACCACCAGCACCACATACATAACAAAGTGTCAGAGCAACGAAGGTCATGTGAAAAACTAAATAAAATTGATTCTCTCTTTAAATTTTGTTTTAAATTTTTATTTGATAAACTAGGAGGGGTTCATCATTAAACAATCAA
>PVKS010015613.1:0-45664 GCA_004027875.1 Aplodontia rufa | reverse complement strand
AGCCTTCAAGGGTAAATGGATGGTTATGGAAGAGATCATGATGAGTAAAATCAGCTTAACCCAGAGATCTAAGGGTCGATTGTCTCCACTCATCTGTGGAGGTGGGGACTAGACCCTGGACAGTGAGAAAGTTGGTCTAGAAACATGAGTTAAATTCAGATAAGATGTAATGCTTTACAATCTAATACTATTTTTAGAGATATAGTGGGAAGGGGAAGGGAGGGATAAGGGAGGGTAATTGGGGGGGCACTCTTGGGGACAGTTGCAATGTCCAGAATATATACACATCTTATACACATTTTATATTGTTTTGTTAAAATCTTGTAAGGTTGCTCAAAAATAAAAAAATTAAAAAAAAGAACACCAAATATTATAAAAATAGATATTTAACCCCTCTTTGGACCCAAAGTGACATCATCAACTTGTTTCCTTTCTGCCCAAGTTATCAAAAGGCCTGAGAACATGGGAGCAAGTACCAGCGTTGAGCTTAAAAAGTTGTGAGATTTCCTAAAACTTCGTTTTGGTGTTTTGGGTTCTGCTCCCGCCCGGGCCCTCTTGCGTGGGTCTGTCTTTCTCCTGTGTTAGGCGTCTCCTGGAAGTTTCAAACACTCAGCTGGTTTGTCTCCTCTTAGGTTAGGGGTTCCCTTGCCAATTTCTCTCGGGACTTCCTATGGACAGTCTTTGTGACTTCTGTGCCATTTGAAGAACAGTCTGGAAGAGGGTCCAGCAGGAGAACTGCATTCTGTTCAGATGGACAGTCACTCACCCCCTAGGGTGGACAGCCTTCTCCCTGCATAGCATAGCAGGTGCAGGGTCTTTTACTTACAGTTTCTGCTCTGAGAGAAGATGGGAACTGGGATCCTCCGTTCTGGAATGGGCTCCTCTGTGCTGGCAGGAGAGTGCCTGCAATACAACCTGGGCTCCTCTACCTGGACTTTGCACAACCTCAGGCAAGTTACTCAGCCTCTCGAGGACCTTTTCTGCCTGCATGAAAATCATGGACACATTAGCACCTCCTGGTCGCTGTCTGTGATGGCGAAAGTGTCTTTGGGGCCCTTAGAACAGCCCCTGGACAGCGCGCCTTGTTCTGCTTCCTGCCTTCTCTCCCTGAGTCTTTCCTCAGTCTGGGCCCAGAGCAGGCACACAGGGGACTGCATGGTGCTGAGTGAGAGCTAGGGCAGCCTGTGTCTGCTGGCTGATGCCCACACAAGTGGCCACTAGCAGAGTACACCATAGGCTGTTTTTTTTTTTTTTTCTTTTCAAGGTGGTGGTGATGGGATTTATTTAGAGATGGTTCAAAGGTGTTTTATCTCTGTGGTCATTTATCTCTCAAGCTAGGATTACTGCTGAGCACAAAGGATGACTCAAAATGAAAGTTTCAAAGTGGTGTCAAAGGAACCACCAAGTGGGGTTCAGCTGGCGTCTACTGGCCTCCATCACTGAAGTTCCACCCGCACAGAAAGGCCTCTCCTTTCCACATCTCCAGCTGACCTTCAGTTTCGTTTCCTCTTTTATTTTTAATAAAAGGCGAAAGAAACAATCTCTTCCTGCCCTCCCCTCCTCCATTCTCTCTTATGATTGCTGAAGGTTTAAGTCAAAAACATCCCATCTTCAAAGTTCAACACAGAGAACATCCTAGGACATCACCCTCTTGCCTCGCTTGTTCACTGTGGAGGGGGAGCTTCTCCCAGGAAGTTGTGAGCTCTGGCTAGGGTGGGGTGCCCAGCAAGGTGGCAAAGAGGTTCTCGGAGTACAGGCTGGAGACCGTGTTCAGGCTCCTGACAGCATATAATAACGAAAACAAACAGCACTAGGCACCAGAACCGTGCACTTTAAGATGATTTCCTTATCTACAATGAAATTAAAATTTGTGTTACAGTTTGCACAGGGCCAACTCCTCCGAAATGTTTCAACTTGTATGGCCCTGGGGGTATCTTGTCTTGGTGGGAGGTGAGAGGGCTCAGGGCAGGCTCCACAGGAGAGGGAGTCCTTGGCCAGAGGAAGAGGTTGCCAGAGGATCAGGCGGGAGTTAGTAGAACCAGGTCCCCAGGTGCTCTAGGGACAAACACTGTGCAGGCTCAGGCTCAGCATATCACACTGAGTATGCACAGGAGTTTGAATAGTGTATTGGCTGGTGGGGAGGTGAGCCCCAGGGCAAAATAAGGCTCCCATCCTGTGGGATGTGCCAGAACAGGACAGCCAGAGCCCTGCTTTGTGGCAAATGCGGGCTGCATCACTGCGAGGGCCGTCTCCCACCCTTGTGATATTCCGGAGATCTTGCCCTGTGACAGCAAGCACCCCCTCTAGCCCGTTTCTTTCTCAGGTTGCTGTTCTTTGCTCTTTACCTCGCCTATCCTTTCTTCCCAGTGCCAGCCTCCCTCACCTCCCCTCAGCCTGTGACCTCACCAGGGGAAACAGTGGAGGCCTTATTTACTCTGAAAAGTCCAAGCGGTTCCCACCGCGTGAGGCCAGTTGATAATCATCATCAGTATCAAGTGCAGGGTGCTTTACTCTGCTTTCTAGACCTTGTTTATTGTGTGGTAAAAACCCCCAGGTGGTCTGCTTTTTGTCTTCCATGAGCTTCTAGCCAGCTTCCCAGTGAGGGACAGGAGGTGAAGGGGTGGGTAGGTCATTCTCAAAAGTGGGTAGGTAGACAGTGCCTCTGTCCCTGAATGTGAGCTATAGGGCCTTGCCAAGAAAAAGTAGCCACTTATGAATATACATTTGCCCAAGAGTATGGGAAACCCTTTTGCCAGGCTAGTGAGTTCATTTATTTAGTGCTATGAACCCCGCTCAGGAATTCAACACTTTTCTCGAAAGGCTCTGGGGAATCAGAGGTGCAGGTAAAGGGGATCTCCATCCTAGTCCTTTTTGGAAGAACAAGTAGCTGGAAACTGATGTCTTTTTAGGGGGAATATTGCTCTTTCTATACCATCAGGTCTCTGAATGGTCTCAGTTTTCCTACTTAAGTGTTGTTATTTAAATAACCGATAAGTCAATTTTAGGTGAGGCTTTGGGTGCTGCTGGATCATAAGGGAAAACAAGGCTGGGAGTCCAGAAAGCATCTGAGAGCGAGGAGATAAGACCAGTGAGGACACAGGGTAGACACAGGCGCCAGGTCAGTAGGTGGGGTTGGCTGACAACAGAACTTCAGGTCGAATGCATGAAATGAGCCTACCACTGAGCCGCACTTCCAGAGCCATGGGCTTCATTGAAGGTGAGAAGAACCTCCGGGCATGTCCATATGAGCATCTCTCTTGACTGGAACACACCCTTTCAGATCCCTAGTGCAGTGATTTGGCTCCTGGTCAGAGACCTTCCGAGAGGGCACTTGCTACCTCTTGAGGATGCTCTTGTTTTAGAAAGCTCTTTATTGTATTGCACTATGATCATCTCCTTTCAAGCCTAAATATTTCTACTTCCTGAAAGTTTTTTTTTTTTTTTTTGTTTGGATTCCTATGCCAAACCACCCTGATTCCTATGCTAGGAATACTGGTTTGCCAGTGTTCCATCTAAAAGACATAGCTGGAGAGAGCTCACAGAGTGGAGTTCAATAACCAGGAAATGGTTTGGCTTTCGGAGAGCCAGGGCATTATAACCTCCTCTGTCATAGACATTACCTCTGTTAACATGTTCCTATTCTATATCAGCTTTCTGGCAAACTTTGTCATTGTTAATGTACACTGAAATTTAATTCATGGCACTCTTCCATATTAATATTGACTTATTCTACTTTTGATGGTCCAAACCATAACATCCTACCTTTAGTGGATTCTCCGAGCCAAAATTCAAGTGCTTGTATCATTATCATTGTCATTATCGTCTGTTTCTGTACAATTCCAGGCAGAGAAATGAATCCATTGTTGGCCCAGTGGTCTGGTTTGGGTCTAGGGAATTTCATAGAACACTCAGAAACAAGACACCCTGGATGTGTAGATGCCTGTCTCAGTTAGAATTCCTTTTCTATGCATTGTTTAGAGAGACCTCATAAGCCAGGGTGCTCTCTACCACTGATTCTGGTTTCTCGTGCCCATAATGATCTCCCTTAGCTAAAGGAAAGGACTGTTAAATGTGTATTGTCAAAGTAAAGATTTTCTTCTCAGTTACGTTGTATGCTCTCTGAGGACAGGAATTATATCTTTGATTAATATGACAGGCCTTTGTTTTATTTCCCCAGCCTAGATGCTAAACAAATTATTGTTAGCACTCTGCCCGTGTAGATAGTTCCCTGGAAAGCACCCTCTCTCCCAAAACAGCTTCTGCATTGTGGCACTGTGTATTGTGTTGATTCTTTAGAAACATCTGAAAACTTTCCTACCTTTTCCTTTTGCATTTCTATCCAGATAATGGCAGCAGAATCAAGGCATCAAAATTTCTGTATCTACAGGATTGTGTGGTGTGTTCAGCTGAAATGTTGTGTGGGGTACAGAAAGATCTTGTTAGGGAAAATTGATCTCAGGACATCTAGTGAAAAATCCAAGGCCATATAATAAATGGTCAAAGTATGCATTGCAAGTAGGGCATGGTAGGGAAAATTGATGGCAACCATCATACCTGCCTACCACCTTTACAAAGCATGCTCATATCTGCCCAACTGTTGCCTTTTTAAGGTTTGTTCTTAGGATTGTTCAGTGAAGTAGCTGTTAATCCTTCTTGTTTTATAGACTTGGGGAACGGACTCTGAGGATTTTCTTAATGGCTTGCTTGAGGTTGTAGTTAATTACTTGGGGAGAGGCATTGAGGAGTCCAATCCTCAGGTTCCCTGGTTTCTGACAGCAGGATGCTCATTGAAAGAACGCATCCTTGCTGTATTGCTGGCGCATCTTTAAAGAAAGAATAGCTGAGTCCCTTGCAGCTCGCCCAATTGTTCCTGACACTCAGACCTGCGCCTGGCAGCTTCATCCTGGAGCCCTGCAGTTCCTTTCTTGAACTTCCACAGCCCTCTCCTGCTGGAAAGCCCCGCGGGCCCAGCAAGACTTGGGATGAAGGGATGCGCTGGCAGAGCTGCACAGGGCTGTGGGATAATAGGTCGCTTTGACTTAGTTCAGAAGTTATTTACTGATCTTCAAAAGGGTTCTGGTTTGTAGTGAAAGTACACCAGAGGGCTCCTTCCAAGACTCCTGGTCTGATGCTTCAGGAAGGATGGCTGTGCCAGCTAGGAGTTCTGAGTTCCAGTCCCCATTCTGCCTTTAGCAAATAAATGTTTTCTCACACTGAAAGAGGGATTAATAATATTCTGTTGGTTCCACATATTCTCCTGAAAGTGATGGCATTCTGAAAGAATGGCAGTAAAAATGTTTTCAAATGCCAAGGGGCACTGGAACTAGAAGGCACCCTTCTTTCGAAATATATATACTGTAGTCGATTTCTAAAAAACTAAAGTCTCCAGTTCAACTTTTCCATCACTTCCTCTAGTGTTCTCCCCTTGCCCGACCTCTCTGCGCTGCTGATAATAAAGCCCCCAGTCGTGGCTATGACAGACAACAGCTGCAGGTTGGAAGTAGTCAGCCGCTGAGCCCAGATACCCGCCACATGGTCTAATTGCCCTTTGTGAAATTCTGGGGTGAGAGGTCAGCCCTTGTCACCCATCTTTGTCACTTCTCAGTCATCTGTATCCTGGTGGCAGTTGTGTTATCCCAGCATCCTTCCCTTATCCCCATCTCCCCCCACCACCCCCACTCCTGGAGCCCAGGAAAAAACCATCTGCTGAGTTGGCTTTCAGAAGATTGTTTTTTTTTTTTTTTAAATACCAATTTCCCTTTGTTCTGAAGCAACCTCCAATCAGGGCTGGTGTCTGCCGGGTTTGGCGAAAGGCTGGTATTGTATTTCATTTTCCCGGAGGAAAGGTTGTCCACTTGGCTTTTGTTTTTGATTCGATTCCCTGCCACTCTGCAGACAGTCAGAGGTTGCAGCTGCTGCTGTCAGCTGGAATGGGGGACCCCTTGTTTAAGAACCTCCACGTGAATCCCTTGGCAGGGGGAAGAAAATAGCAAACACACACACGCACACACACGCACACGCACACACTCGCACACACAAAAAAACCAAAGCAGAGAAAAACATTAAAATCACTTCTCACACAAGTCACTTTTCTTGTTCCCATCCTGTCCTGTAAATCACACAAAGATCCTACTGGCGACTTAGGATGGGCCTTGCTGTGCCAAGGTTTTCTTGAAGAGTCTTTGCTGTCCAGCTCTGAGGTTTCCTGGTTTCTTTCTGAAGAACGTGATCTGGTCATCAGAGGCCCAGAACTGGTTTTTTTTTTTTTTGGAAAGCCTGAATCACAGAGAGACCTGTTGGCTGTGCATGTCACTTTCCCAGATACGATAATGGCCAGTATTTCGGTAGCTGGGAATTTTGCCCAACACCTGACACTAAAGGTCTACTGATTGCTCCCTATAACCGCAGTGTAGACATTATTATCCCCATTCCACGGATGGAGTTAAAGAGGCACAGAGACTTTCAGTACCTTGCCTGGGGTCTGCAAATCAGCCGAGAGGTGGCAGCCACAGTGTGCCTGGCCTCTACTCCCAGGCAGCTGGCTCTTCCAACATTGCCCAGGTGGCTAAACCTGAGATGGGAGCCAGGGACCCTCACCTTGTGGAGGTCCCATGGTGAGGATTTTCCTCAGTTCTTACATTTCTCTGTGAAATGAAATGCCAGCAGCTCAATGCTAGGGAAAGCTGGAGAGATAATTTAGTTTATCTTTTGAGAGTCTTCTGGGATCTTCTAATGCTGGAACTCAGGTTTCTCCTGTTTCCCAAACTCCTCTTGGCAGGTTTAGGACATGGTTCGATGCATCTTGGATTATCTTGTGACTTTGCAGGGTTATGGCATCTACCATTTCTGCTCACTCTGCCATCTCTCGTCAGGGGACTGTGCAAAGGGGTGACCCTCTACAAAGAAAAGTGTGCGCCTTGCCCCTTTTGCTGATGAGTACAGGGATTGGGAACCCACACATAGGAATTTTATAAATTGGTGAAAATACATAAAATCAGCACACCATTTCCTCTCCCCTGTTGCTGCTGGTACTTGGATGCCCCTGCCAGTGCATTTGGGAACCTGAGGATTCTCCTAAAGTGGCATACAAAATAAAATGAATACTCGAGGCAGACAGGAAGAGAGAGGCAGAGAGACAGAGACAGACAGATGGAGACAGAGAGGTTAGTGGTATCACTTCTCTTTTGCTTCTCTTTTTTGGTCTGTTGTGAGTGTGCATTAGTGTGTGTATTTAAATTTCTTAAAACACATCATATGTTCTTGTTAATGTGTGTTATAAGGAAGGTAGCCATGTAGTGAGCAATATCCTCAGTTTTGTCCCTGGACCTGTCTAAACAGAGTCTTTGTGAAGTATCTGCCACACGAAATGAGGGGATTCTTGCTAGGTGCTCTGCCCCTTCCTTCCTTTTCTAATGTGATCTAGGCATGAAAACAAATTGTGTCCAAAGCGGTAAGCACAAAGGCACCCTGAACTTGATGAAGGAGGAGGTGGGTGATGGGTCTCGACAGACTGGGTGACAGTGGGTACAGATTCCTGAGCTGAGAAATCGTCCCTGTGCTCAGCCTTTCCAGCTGATGTGGGCTCCACTTGACCAGGGAGCTCAATTTCATCTAAAGCTGCAGATCCCAGAACAGCAGGAAATAGTAAAAGGGACCTGTGACATCTGAGCATTGGCTTCTGCTGAGGCTGAGAAGGATGGCCTAACAGAGACAGAGCCTCAGAGCTCAGCTGAGTGGTACTTGGATGCCCCTGCCAGTGCTAATTATCCCACTTAAAGTGCTCTCTTCCCCAGCATCAGTGAGTCATTCATTAATTTATTCATCCAGTCAATCAAAGATATCTTCTTCAATAATTGTTTGTTGCATGCCAGGCAGTGTTATAGAGATATAACAGAATTGTCCCTTAAATATTCCAATGTGGTAGCATTGTCTGATTGTAAGCTGCATCAAAGTAGGAATTGAGACAGAAAAATTTCTCCATAGCAACTCAGTTGGGAAGGAGGGTAGTCAGAGATTCTCGAAAATACTTTCAACTGGATGGTCAATTTGATTGAGTGGCAGGGACAGCCTATGCCTAATTGAAAAGACGAGAAGCTTCTCTAAGTAGAGCAAGATGCTATAGGAATGGAAGGCTTCCTTTCTGGTGAAGACACGCATGGCTTTCTGGTATGGATGCTTAATCTATGCATTATCCTTGAGATGCCCAGCACAGAAAGAGAAAGAGAATGGAAGAATGGATAGTTTGGTAAATTTTAGTCAGTTTTCTGTCACTGTGACCAAAATACCTAAGAAGTATAACTTAGAAGAGGGAAAGTTTATTTGGGGTTCAATTTCAGAGGTCCTAGTCCATAGATGGCCAACTCCATTGCTGTGGGTACCAAGTGAGGCAGAACTTCTTCGCCAAGGGGAGTGCTGGAGGGAAACAGCTCACCTCATGGCAGCCTGGGAGCAGAAGGTAGGGGAGAGGCCCCAAGGAAGATGCACCCTTCCAGGGCAAGTCCCCAGTGGCCACTTCTTCCAGTGATGCCTCACCTGCCTATAGTTGCCACCCAGTCAATCCATTAAACTAGAATGGACTGAATAGGTCACAGCTCTGGTAAGCTAATCATTTCACCTCTGAATGTTCTGGAATCAACGTAGGAGCTTTTGGGGTACATTTCATATCCTAACCATAACAACAAAGAGACATTAAAAACATCAGACATCAATCATTTTATCAGAGGGAACAGAATTCAGGAAAAGTGCAGAGGAGATAGAAGTGAAAATGTGAGAAACAGAAGGTCAAAACACAGCAAAGACCCAGTGTATTGGAGCAAATCAGGTGCAAGGGTGGAGGCTGTGTGAAAGCTGGCCACTCCAAGGGGAGGATGGGAAGGACAGTGTCCCAGAGAAAGCATGTGTGGAGGCAGGGCAAGAAATTACATGTGCTTCTGCTTGGTGTCAGCACTGTGAGGTCTGGGGCTGTTTTGGAAAGGGTCCATCAGTCCAGGTCAACTTTACAAAGAAGGAGGGACTGTATTCTGGAGAAGCATGGCCTTCCATTCCAGGATCTTTGCAAAAATCCTTATTGTCCCAACCACATCCCAGCAGCTTGTTACTCCTATTAAAGTCTGCTGACTCCCTGCAGGGGGCAGCTGTGCAGGTGGGCCTCGACAGGGGCTGCCCCAGGCTGACCAGCTGCGCCCCTCTCTACCTCCAGGGAGGAGCAGGTGCTGAACTTCTGGATGCTTCCATTTCCTTCTGGTCTCATTCCTAAATGACAGCTGACCTTTGCTCCCAATTTCAGGCCTGCAAAAGATTCCTTTCTGGCTGGACCCTGATGAAGGGAGCAGTAGCGGCTGTTTCTGCCCATCTTCTTTGATGCAGGGAGGTAACTGTTAGTTCTTGGAGCTTGCCTTTCTCAGGACAGACAAGACAGTCCCACTGTGGGGACTCAGGGGCACAGCATACCGATTATAGGCACCGAAGGTGAAGTGCTGAATGGGAGGGCAAATACATGAGGAGATGGTCCAAGTCAGAGGGCACTGAGGTGGCCCTCAGGCACCTGTGCCCTTCATTCATCATCCTTCTCTCGGGAGCTCAGCTGAAGAGCGTGGTGTGGTCTGTGGTGTGCTCAGGAGAGTTTCGTGTTGGATGCACATAAGTGTGTTTGTGTGTGTGTGTGCACACGCACATAGATAGGCTGCAGGCAGATATATGTTAGTATACATGATCAATGGAGCCCTGGTCTGAGAGGCAAGGGACTTTGTCTCTGCTTATAACCACCTGTGTTTCTTCCCTTGCCTCTTACTTTCAGAGGACACATCTTGAAATGAAGGCACTGAGGCAGGAGATCCTGAAGTCTTTTCCAACTCCAATATTCCAGGAAGTTATCCTAGAAATGCCTATTCGTTTAAGTAGGTATTCACACAGAAGTGTGTTTGGAGACGTGCTAACCTGTAAACATGAACTTTATCTAACCATCAGGATAATGCTGTGCGTAGTTTCCTCAATGGCTGGCTGCTGTAGGTATCAAGTGCGTATTTATTTGAGGGCAAAATAAACATATTCATTCTTACCTAATATGAAAGATGAGTATGGATGAGAAAGGAGGGAAATCATGCAGGTACCAGGGTGGGGAAAGAAGGCAGATCCCCTTTCTTGAAAGAACCCTCTGGGATTTCCATCTTGTTGGAGAGGTCAGGCCCAAAGGGGAGGGACAAGCTATGCCAGATACTGTGGAATGTGCGAGCATCCAGGGAAGAATGAAGGAAGTGGGGATAGTTTCTCAGGCTTTGAAGAAAGCATAGGAGTTAGCAGAGGGCAAGATGGTCAGGGAGATTGCTTCACAGTGGTACTGAGAAGAGGGCAGGTGTGCACAGTGCGCTTGGTTGTGCTCATCTGCTGGCCTGCCAGCTTATTTGGAAAACCTGGAGTAGGAGGCATCCTTGGCCGGCAAGGTTGGGGAGCTTGGACTTTTTGTGAAGTGCAGCGATGGAGCTTTCCTACCCCATGTGCAGAAGGGAATGAGGGAATGAAAAAAATGATCTGCTCCAGGATGCCATTGCTCAGCTGGCTTGGGAGGGCAGCTAGCCCAGGGGAGGAACCTAAATCCACAGCAGCACCCAGTGAAAGCTCTAAGTACCCTTGGTTTTTACCATCACACTAAAGAGGCTGAGAGAGCCTTCAGGGAGGCAAGAAGGAACAGACTTGAACATCTTGATTCCTGCTGCTTGGGAGGAATTCATTCATTTTCTGAAGAATTCATTGATTCGTTTTCGTAAGAATTCATAAGTGTCCTACCAATACTTAGTAAAAGCTGCCTGGGAAGGGCCGTGGATAAAGAAGTGTGTAAAGCACCCATGGAGGCCACTCCAGCCTTTGGCCTTGGAGTTGTTTTTCCACTGTTGATGCCTGGTGTGCACAGAGGAAGGGCTCTTTAAGCATACTGTCCTTTGCTGTGTAAGCCCAAGGTTTGCTTCCTGCATCTTGGGTAGGTTGTCATCGATGGTGTGATGTAGGTTTAGATTCACCTGATAGGCTCACTGTGTTTCTAGGCCATTTTGTTTTGTCTGTGCTTTGCCACACTTTCCTATATTGTTGAGTTCTCCAGAATGGCACAGGTCACACTAAATCTTTTCCTTGCCACCCCTTCTCCAAATAAGACTTTCAGGGAAATACGCAGGTGGGAACGCCAGCGTGTGTTTACTTCTACCCCAATTTCCTCTCAAACTCTTTAACCACTTTCAATGGGACCCATCCATCCATAGCATGGATGAACGAGCTGTGCTTTTTTTGTGTTGGAAAGGAACAAAAATGCAGATGGCCCGGGTAGGGAATTCTCCCTATCCTCAGAAGGTGGGGGAACAGGGCCACAGTATTGAAGAATGAATTAGTTATGGCAAATCTTGTTAGTGTCCATTGTAAGCAGAAAAGCTAAGCCATCTGTGGCCACTTGCAAAATTGTTACTTGTTTGTTCAGGCTCCCCACCGAAGCAAATCTTTGTGGCTTCTGTAATTTGCATGTTGTCACTTGTTTGCCAGTTAGAGGGTGTCCGGACATGTGTCTGTGGAAGGGCATCTGTGTGGACATGTATGTGTGTACTGAAAAGAGCCCAGTGTTGGTATTCCTTTGAAATGGATGTTTAGAGGGCTGGCAGTGACTGGGCTCTGGACTTATGAAAAGAATCCTGGGATACTGCTTTCATGTTACTTTGGGACATTGGTAGTCCAGTTGCCTTTCTGGGCTCCCGCTCCTTACTCCTCCCTTGACTCTCCTGCAGCCCTGACTTCTCTCATTTTTGCCTCTACTTCTCAGTTCATTACCAATGTTTCATGTGGGCAGGAAGCAGAAGGTGGGTAGGGTAGCTCAGAGTAGGTGAAGAGTGATGCCTTAAGGTAGTGTTTGCCACTAGCGTGGCTGACTACTATTGTGTCCCACATACTGCTGTTTCACCTCCAGTCCTTTCCCAAGTGTTTGCAGTAGGCCTTCTGTCACAAGTGGTACCCAGGTGCTGAAGGGGTCCAAAGGCTGCTGGGCCACCATGGTAACTTCTGTGGAGATGTGATGCCTGTTGACCATCACATGTACCGTGGAGGGAATGAACAAAGTTCTGGAGGACATGAGTGGCAGGATTGGTGGATGGCTCTGGTGGCTACTGAGGACCTTATACTTGAGGGTCCATGGAAGACAAGATGGATGAGACACCAGTCAGAAGGGCTTACCTATGAGGCTTCAAGATGCCCAGGCTGGCCAAAGAAAGCATCAACTGCGAGTCTTCAAAAATTAACAAAAAATATGCTCCTTCTGCTCATCAGGACAACTTCCTATGGAAGGATGATGTAATAGGATCAGAATCTGGGACAAGTGTCAGAGTTCCTCTGTCTTACATTTATAATAGTAATTAGTTCTTGCTATGGCTTTGGCAACTTATTTGGCCAGAATTTCCCTGATCCTTAATTTCTTTTTTGTGAAATGGACTTTTCCTTCCCCTTCTCTGCCTCTCACTTACCTTTATGGGAAGCAAACCGTGACTATAAAGTGGGTGCTTTCATCTCTTCTGGAAACCTGTCCAGATGGATGGGTGATGTTTTCCATGGCTGTAGGAGAGAGGTGTCCTGGCTTCCATGGCTTGGTAGATGCTCACAGACACTAGGAAAGCAGAAAGAGATCTTACAGATCTTCAGGGCAGTGCTCCCTTCACAGATGGGGACAGAGATCCCAGGTCAGCCTAGTCTCATGATTCCTCCAAGATTATGTGGCCAATCAGTGTTCATCTGGAAAGAATAATAACAACAACAACCACAAAAACAACAACTCTTTCTTGTCATTACAATGTCACATGCTGAAAAGGAGACAAGACACTTGATTGCTGAGGCCGGTCATAGCCCTTGCTTGGGTGTCTGCCCTGCTCATTTGCTTGGCCCATCTTATTACAGTTTGACGTTTTTCTCTTGAACCCTCCTGAACCCGCCATGCCTTTGCCCAGGAAAATCAGATAAAGGAGCCTTTTATTTCCCAGCTGCCCTGTGCATACAGCATTCAGAGAAGAGGGGCTGGCAGTGGGGGTGGGGAGACGAGAGAGCATTTGTCTTTCAACAGGGCCTGACAGGACAGCTTCACCGCCAGGCATTTTTGAGAACCAGCTAAATAATGCTCACAGCCAAGACAAAAGAGAAAACTGACCCACTAGTTATGCAGTTACTTAAACATGATTCACCCCGCATAATGCTGCCTGGGACCAGAGTTACTCCTTGCTAACGAGCCAAGAGACAGAACAATTAATTACATGGGGAAGAGTGCTATCAGGCAGGAAACTAGTCGTTACAATAGAAAAACTTCTTAAATGTTCCTCCACTTTCCTCAAATACTCACAGAAACACACAGAAACAGCATGGCTCCCATACTGGTGGATGGGGAAGGATGTGTCTTAGTGGTCCTGATGCAGGATGTGGGGGAAAGGGGACTACCTGGAGTCATGCAAGTTGCGGGACTTGGGGGAGCAAGGTGCAGGGGCTTAGTAGGAAATTAAGCTGAACATGAATGTTGAATAAAAGTTGACCAGCAGCTCTGGCAACTGATCCCTGCACCTCAAATCTCAGTGCCGTGGTGTCCATCCATGGTTACTAGGATTGGGAGGCAGACCTAGACTAAGGAATGGACTCTGAAGAGAGAGGCTGGGAGACCACATTTAAGTGAGTGAGAGTTGGAGCCCATTTTCAGGATGTCTCCTGTCTGCTGTGATGTGCTAATTTTTCTAATCATCTTTTGATCACACAAGCAAATCCCAGCAGCACTCCTGTGACTTTAATTGCTTTAGGGGTGTCACCGTACCTCCCTTTGATTCAACCTAGTAGCTGGGAAGTCAGTGTGGTATGGAGTGTCAGGGCTGGGAAGATGAGAAGGTGAAAAGCTGGAGGATTTGAAGAGGACAGGGTCAAAGGTTAAAGGACAGGGGTTAGCAGCAGGCAAAGGCCTAGGATTGAAATATTTGCTGAAGGCTGACAGGCAGCAGAATGGAGGCAGACAAGTGTCAAATTCCTGTTTTCTCTTCTAATTGAGAAAATGTTTTGAGTGGTATTCAGTCAGACTGCATAATGAGTGGGGGTGGGGGCTGGAGGTGGCGAGAGAATATTATTAAACCACTGCCGGAAGCCGGTTCTGAGTTGTGTACATGTGTCATTCTCCCTTACCTCCTCCTCTGGGCAGCACAGCGTTCATTTCTTCACTCATTCAACACACGGTCGCCCAGAACCTGCTTTGGATGGAGGGCCTGGGAAGTGCCCACGGGTGGTAGCATCACACAAATGAAAAAGAGCTTCGTCCCCCTATGCCAGGGTAGGGAGGTCCAGGAGCAGGTGATTCCAACACAATGTGACAGACACCCTTGATTTGATGCTGTTATTGTTGTTTTCTTTCAACACCTAAATCTTGTAATCATCAGTGTCTGTTCAGAGTTTAGTGAATAATTTTATGTAATTTTGCCTCTAAGAAAGAATATGAAGTGATTACAGCACTAGGCCCAGCTCTCCCAGGGCATTGGTTCTTAATGGGTTGCCACACACTGCCCAAGGAAAGGTGGGGCAGTGCTGGGGTGAGTGTGTGTGGAGAGGGCCAGGGTTTGGGGACGTGCATAGGAAATGAGGCAGTTGTGTCTTGACTCAACCGTGGTCTGCTTCTCTTCCTCCCCGCTGGACCCTGCCTGCTCGTGCTTGCAAGAAATGACTATAGTATTTTAGGAGCACAGTTTGTTTAGGCTTCCAAGCTAACAGGAACAGTGATGGTAACTTACTAAGACCTTTCTGGACCTTTCTGAATTAAAGGAGCAGAGGTCTGGGCAGGGCCTTAAGGCCTTGCAGATAGAGGTCTGCAGAAGTGATATGACTTTCTCAGGTTGCCTTGTAAGGTGGCAACCTGACTAAAATCCCTTCCCCCAGACCCCTGACTTCCCAGAGAGCTGTGGGTACCGGGCTATCGCTTCCAGGAAGTGATGATTCAGAATCTTTTCATCAACATATCTCACCCCACCCCCCTCCATTTTCTTCCCACAGCCACCAAAGCCTATAATAGACTCAAACAGTTTCAATTTTAGACAATTTCCTTTTTTACTTAGAAATCGATGATAGTGAAGGGTATTGGGGTGATACTGGTGGCTATGGGTAGGGATGGAGGCATAAGAAGCTTCCAGGGCTTCTTGCTCTCAGGTGACCTAGAGGAAATATGAACAGAAAACCTTCATATGACCTTGAAAGGGTCTGTGAAAGATCCTTTCTGTTCTGATGTTCTCTGTCTTTCAAGTTCTGAAAGAATTTCCTCCCTTCTAGTTCAGGGACTATTCCAAAACTTTCACGAAGTTCTTATGCAACTTTTCAACTTTAACAACTAACCCAGATGAACTGTAGCAATTTGTTTAGTAGTGTTTCTAGGTTTTTGGTTTTAGTTCCAATGGTCCTAGATAATATTATTTTCTTTCTAAGAAAAGTAGGAACTTTGCTGTGTTGCACGGCCTAAAGTTAGAAATCATGAAAACTGAATTTCCTTGAGGTCTGTACAGTAGGCACCAAGTTAACCCCTTTGCCTACAAAGTTAAATGTGATCCTCCCAACTACTTTAATCAGGAGGTTAAAAAGTTAGATAACCAAATGGCACATAGTAAGAGTCTTGAGAGAGAGTGTTTGAAGTCAGGTTGGCCTGATTTTAAAGTTCATATTCTTTTTTTGTTTGTTTGTTTGTTTGTTTGTTTTTGGTGCCAGTGATTGAACCAAGTAACTACTGAGTCATATCTGCAGCTCTTTTTATTTATTTTTTATTTTGAGACAAGATCTTGCTAAGTTGTTGAGGCTGGTTTCAAACCTCCAATCCTGAGCCTCTGGGATTGCAGGCATGTGCCACCATGCCTGGCTACAGTTCATATTATTATTATTATTATTATTATTATTATTATTAATTTTAGAGAAAGGGTGAGAGGGAGGGAATCAATTGCTTTTATCCATCTGGCCTTCATTTCTCCAACACTTAGTTGTGTACATGGTACTGGGTCTCAAACCAGGTTCCTTGCACATGTCAGGCAAGCACTCTTAACTACTGGGCCACTGCTCCAGCCCCTACAGTGCATACTCTTATAAATTACAAAGCCATGTATATATAGCTTCTTATTGGCCGCTTAGAGGTTATAAACTGTAAAAATGTTGTCTTTTAATTTTATCAAGTGTTTGTTTCCAAATGACTTGAACTTAAAGTTTATTAAAATTGTAAAGCCCATGAAGATTCATAAAGGCCCCGTTTAGCAAATGCCTCAAGCCACGTAAGTGTGTGCTGTTTCAATTTGTTTTGAGAATAATATGTGGAGGAGCCCGAGATAAAAGACTCTGGCTAAATTGTCCTTTGTCCCTCACATTTGTCCTCTGATTTCTGCACTTGCATTCTGGGGCCAATTGGGAAGATAAATCCCTTTGCATTGACCTTACAGACTGGGAGGTGAGCAGAGGGCTGGAGATGGCAACTATCAAAGCATCATGGGAAGTTTAAAACATTATCCAAAAGCAAAATGAATGTCAGCAGCTTTTTTCCTTTCTTTTTTTTTTTAACAGTCTAAATTTGTTTCAGTCTCACTTTTTAGACCCTTGTCTTTGAAGTCCTTTTCCAGCCATATTCATTTGGTATCTAGAATGAAGTCTATTTATTTGGAACATTTGGTTCTCTCAGTGTTTTGGTTCTCTGGAAGAGTTAAATGCATTTGACTCAGATGCGTGGTCGCAATGTGTGTGGGAATGTGAGTGTGTGTATATGCTGTTGGTGCACATGTGGGCAAATGTGAGTTTTGATAAACAAACACCCTTTTAAGGTTTTCCTGTCAATATCTTTATTCCTGCTACATGTTTTGGGGTCAGAGGTTGTGGTATCTGTGGATGCTCCAGTCTCAAGGCAGGGTTTTCTCATGCCTCTCTTTTCAGGAGAGCATCTTAGGGAATTGTTGCTGAATGTCTGTCTGTGGGTTTCATAATCGTGTGTTCAAAGGAGATTCTGAATTCACTGTTCCAGAGGCAGCCTGTGCACTGAATGACCAGCATCACCTTTCAGGGCTTGGGGTGGGAAAGTTGCACTCTGAGTATTGTAAGAGATTGCTAGCTGAATGGTTTGAGGTGTCCAGAATGTTCCCTTCAACTTCAGCGAAACTGACCTTTATGTCAGCAGCCCCTACTGTATCTTCATCAAGCTCTCAAATCACCTTCAGTGTGAAATCTCTACTACAATTGTAAAATTAGATTCTCAAAGGTAAAAGGAGCTCATCCTGGTGTCCCCAGCAGACACTGAGCCAGCCACATCTGTGCTCCGTGAGCAGCCTGCTGCTTACTATTTCTGGGCTTAGATGCTGTTTCCTTTGTCGGGTTTTGGAGTATTCCTCTTTATAGCCTCTCCTTCTTAGTCTTATATAACCCTAAAACACTGAGGGTGTGCTGTGCAGTTGTTGCCACTTTTCTAAGAACTAAAACCAAAACCATGAGCAACCACATCCAGTGAAAACGAGACTTCACATGAGAGGCGGTCCTTAGAAGTCCCGTTCATTCATTCACTTGTTTCCTTTGCTGTCAGTTATTAAATTCACTCTGAAGAAATAATAAAGGCTGTCTCAGGCAGAATAGCAAGGCCTTCTTTCATTCAACACTCATTACTTTGAAGTATGCTAATTCTGAGAGACAGAGTAATGTTCTTCTCCCCCATTCTGATTACTTTTACTCAGTTTGGATACTTTGGTCCAATTCCTGGTTTGTATGGTCTGGTTTATTCCAGGGCGCAGAACAGTCCCAGCATAGGCAGACGCAGAAATCGTCCGGATGTGTTGTTGCTCTTTACTTATAAAGACTGGTGATTCTTAGAACTGGTCATCTCCTTGAATATCATTAATTCCCTTTGTGCTAGGTTTATTTGCAATCTATTAAAATTTATAGAAAGGCATGCAGGTTTAAGGAAAATGTCCTTATTTTGTTTCTACTACAAGTAATTGAGTTTAAGTATACCTGGTTATCTGTTATTAATGTTCCTTGATGACCGTTTATTAGTTCAGCTAACATCTGATGAGTGAATTCTAAGGTAGTACTTGTCCTTGACATTAAGGATATAAAGTCAAATAAGATATATCAAGGGTGCGTTGAAAGGAAAGGTGAGAACAGGGCACTGGGAAGAACTCAGATCGGAAATACTAATTGTATTCTTGTATTTATTGTGTTCTTAGAAGGCCAGATAGCATTGTAAGCCCTGCATATGTGTGACTTTACGTAAGCCCCATAAATTTTTAGGAGACAGCTACTGTTATTATCCGTACATTACAAATTGTATTGACATTACAAATGTCAATACTGAGACACAGGGACGTTTAGTCACTTGCCTGTTATAGAGCTAGTAAGAGGTGAAGTTTAGATTTGAACCCATAAAGTCCAGCTCTAGGGTTCATTCTTTGGATCACTGTCCTTTGGGCCTTGTGTACTAAGAGACTGAACATTATCCTCAAATCTCTTATTCATTTTAGACAGAGGAGTGACTTGAGCAGAGATACACTCTAGAAAAATCACAGGGAGATCTGCATGGTGAGCAGATCATAGGGGAGAGAGACCAGAGCTGGAGAGGCCAGCTGGAGGCCTTTGACATAGTCTAGGTGACAAGTGATAAAAGCCTGAAACACACTGGTGACAGAAGACATCATTAGAAGCAGGTTGATTCAAAAGGCATTAAGCAAGTAGAATCTGCAGGATTCAGGGGCTAATGGGATTAGTTGTTGAACAAGAAAGTGGAATTTCAGATAGCTCCTAGGTAAATGGATATTGCCATTCATAAAGAGGCACAGGCTTGGGGTAAGGATGCTGAAGCGACTCAGCGTAACTCCTGTTGAGTGTCAAGGGCCCATGGAGCCTATGTAGTAATGCCTCATAGGCAGGTGAATATTTGACTTCTGTAAAATATTGCAGACTTTGGCGTCTGTTAAGTTAAAACCATGGTATGGCATAATTTGGCTGGTGCAGAATGTAATGTTAGGGCTGCAAAGATGCATTTGGTATATTACGAACATTTAAAAGAATGCAAACATTTAAAAGAGTGGTCTGTCTAGAGCAGGAGAAACCCATGAGGTTTTCAGCAGGTTATATGTTGCAGAAACGTTGGCAGCACAAAGCCAATGTGACTTGAGAGAATGTTTTCAGTGGAGGTATGGGATCAGATGCCTGTGAAGAAGGGGACGCAGAAACTGGTTTAAACCAACTTTCCTAGAAGCCTGCCTGTGGAGGGAGGTGTAGCTCTGTGCCAGGGTGAGTCAGATTCTTGCTAACACAGCACAGATCATTTGCAGGACCCTGGAGTAGTGAGGCTAGGCCATAAGCTGTCCTTGGTATATGGGAAACGCTACGCTTTAGACACATATTGAATAGGGCTTGCTTTATTATGCTCAGCTCTGTGCCTGCTACTATGGAGCACGAAGGAAAATTGTGTACAGTGGTGTAGGTTCTGTCTTCAAACTATTTTTTTTCTAGTGGCAGGAATAAGGCAAGCATTGAAGGCAAGAGTAAAAATGAGCTAAGCTACCGAATCAATAGGCTTTCAGAGAAGGAAGAAACCAGAGTTTACTTGGGGCCCTGGAGGTGCATTGACTAAACTCAAGGATAGAACCAGGGAGGATCTCGGAATGTGGATATGTCAATGGGATGGTGCACGAGGGTCAGGGGAAGGAGACATTGAGGGCCCAGCTCTACCTGACTCTGTGCCTTTTCCCAGGAACTTTCCACTTGCTCATAACCTGTGTGACTTGTTCTTTCCATCCAAGAGACTCTGTCTACCTAGGAGAAGACATCTGACATCTGCTACCTGCTACGGCCACACTTTTTCAGGCCTTCAGCAAATCTTCTTTCTTTCATCCACCATTCTGCTGCTCCAAGAGAAAAATTCAGAGCAATGGTGAGGAAAGAAGTGGGTGCCTGAGAGGCAGAGGAGGTCTCAGGGGTTTTAGATGATAGGATTATCTGCAAGACCTTTGGAATAGAGACAAAAGTTGCTCTATTTTCTACTACTATGTAACAAGCTACCCCAAAACTTAGTGACATTAAAACTATAACCATTTTGTTATTTTCTCAGCATCATGACTTATCAAGTGGGGTTGGCTTTTCTGTGGCCCCGGATAATCGGGAACTCAGTTGTGGGGCTGGGGCAGGGTGTGTTTGCTGGACTTGTGACAGGGACTTTGGCTCTGGCTATTGGTTGGGTTGCTCAGCTCTCCTCCATGTCATGTCTTCTAGGAGTGACTGGTCCCTGGGTCAGAATGCCTGGAGCAGTAGGTTCTGCCTGGCAACTCTCTCCACGCAGCCTGTGCACGTGGCTGAATTGAGTTTCCTCATGACATGGCAGTCTCAGGGTTGTTGGATGACTTATCTGGTATTGTTTAGAGAGAACCAGGTGGGACCTGCACAGCTGTGTATGCACTTGCCTCTGAAATGCCAAATGTCACTTCCAAACACCACATTCTATTGCTCAAGCAAGTTGCTAAGGCCCGTCCAACTTATCAGGGGTTGTAGAAATTCTGATTTTTTTCACATGGCTGCAGGTGACAAAGACACTAATTGTTTAATTGATGTATTCTTGGCAGAAGTAGGGTCCACAGAGTAGTTTACGAGACTGTCACAATCCATATGGAGAAAGTGTTGTCTAGTGGGTAGAAGAGCCCTAAATTAGGAGCCAAGAGAACTGAGTGCTGTCTCTGGCTTCATTTCTACCTAAGCAATGCTAGAAGCATTCGTCCTTTGAAAATCCTGGTGATGATGGTTTCATATTTTATTCTACTGGGTTGAATGAAATTGGACACACACACACATACACATACACACACACACACACACACACACACACACACACTTGCATGGATGCACAGGTACCACATACCTCATGCTCTCCATAAACTGGAGGACAGGGTCAGATGACTGCCTGAAGTTAGGAAGACCTTGATCCACTTACCGTTCTGCTGCTCAACAAACAGTTGCTCTCTTGTCTTCACTTTCCTTACCCATTAGTTGGGGACAATGCTTCCTACCTGGTTCAGGTAAAGACAAGATGGAATACAACAGTCCCTGTTTGTTCAGAGTAGATTTTCCATAAGAATCATCCAATTCCACATCCTATTCCACATTTACATATTTTATTTCAAACTCCCAGTGACTCTGTGTGTGAGAGAGCATTCACGCACATGCATGTTGTGCCTGTACTGGTTTTTCTGGTGGTGCTTTCTAGTTCTACTTGGTGGACAAGGTACCTGTGTGAGCATGGGAATACACTGGACTCTGCTTGAAGAGCCTGAAATAAAAGCTGGCCTGAGAAACTTGATTACCACTCATGTAGATGGCCATGTGTCCTAATTTTGAGGCCTAAATTGGTTGATCCTTATGTCCAAGTTGATATTCTTGAAATTGACCTGGAGATGAGCAGGCCTATGAGATCGTATTTCCCTCCCTTCCTCCCTTCCTTCCTTCCTTCCTTCCTTCCTTCCTACCTTCCTTCCTTCCTTCCTTCCTTCCTTCCTTCCTTCCTTCCTAACCAGGGATTGAGCCCAAGGGTGCTTACCACCAATCCACATCCCCAGCCTGTTTTATATTTTATTTTATGACAGGGTTTCACTAAGTTGGTTAGGGCCTTGCTAAGTTCCTGAGGCTGGCTTGTTAAGTTGCTAAGGCTGGCTTTGAACTTGCAATCCTTCCGCTTCCACCTCCTAGTTGCTGGGATCATAGGCATGTGCCACCACACCTGGCAAGATCCTGTTTTCTTTAATGTGGGGCAACTTGACTGCAGGGCCTGCTGCCCTAAGCCCTTTGCACATGCAGTCACCGACTTAGCTCTGGGATGGTGGTGTGCTGAGGAGGCCGGTGAAGGAGGAAACCCAAGACCTGTGTCCCAATGGATAAATAAGTGAAGGCCTTTGTCAGCATGCCTCACATGCTGTTTCTCGCCGGTGCACAGACAGGAGCAACCATATTGTGTGTTGTATTTATTTAGACCCTTACTGCCAAGGATAAGTGCTCTGTAAACATGCTCTGTTTAGCCATCACTGCATATACTGCTGCCTTTCTGAGGTCTTTAATTCAATGAAATAAATTACTTTAAAAAGAAGTGCTGTGCAGCCTCTTAGAACAGTAAACAAGAACAGTTCAGGTCTTTTCAGGAACCTGAAGCCAAGGGATGGTTTGTTTTTTCGGTCTCCAGGAAGAGGCGGTACAGAAGGAGGCATTGACCTCGCTCCTTTGGCTGGCACCCACCAGGTCCCTTCCTGGCGCTTGCCTCTCCCAAGTGTGTAACTCAACACCTGTCCTTCTGCAGGCAAACAGAGCTCACAGTGATGGCCTAGCTCCTCCTGCCCCTGCCCTACCAGCACTTTCACCTATTATTTCAAATTCTGGAAAACCAGAACCACAGAATAAAATTTTCCCCAGGATTCTAATTTGGGTCCAAGAAAAAAATTAATCAGAAAACAACTGCCATTGGCGGTCTTGGGGTCAGCTCAGCTCTCCATTTCCAGCTCTAGACCCAGAAAAGGAAAGGTAGAAGAATCTTAGAAACTCTGTGACCCCTAAATAGCTCCTCTTGTACTGGAGAGGGGTGCATGGTCTAAATGGGGGCCTCTCTTACTGTTTGCCTGCCAGACCATCTGAGCTACACAACACCCCCTGCTATTTCCGTCTGACACAGCCAAGCCGAATCTCTGGTAAGTAAATAATTAATTTGGAAGTTGGGGATGTCAGTGGAAAAGTCGGCTATGACAGCTCAAATAACAAGCCCCAAATGTGATAGCTGCTCTCTGGCCCTCTGAGAGAAGCCCTGTCGGTTCTATTAGACCTGGACAGTCCTGTCTTTGGGCCTGTCTTTCCACATTAAAGTCAAGGAACTGTCTCTCTCCATGTTTGGATCACGTCACTGTCCCCAAATGCTTGTGCGCACTGGACAGGCTGGTGTTTTCTTTCCCAAATCCACTAGGCTGGCTGCCTGACTCAGGAGAAGAGCCAAGTCCCGCCTCCAGCATCACTGTGGGTTTGGGGAGGGGTCAGGCTGCGAATAAACAATTACATGGCTGATTCTACATCCTTCTCTTTTACCACAAAAACCTCAATTTCCCTTTTTGTGGAAAACAAAAACCCCACTTCAGTGCCCCATCAACCGAACTTCAACCTTTGAACTACACAGTGTCCCTAGGAAATTTTAAAGATTAACTGACCCTTGGGAGGTGTGGCTGGAAGTATCCCACCCCACTCTATAGAAGGACATTGGATCTCCACTCTGTCCCCTCCAACCTTGCTGCCAACTTCACCTGTATTTGAGGAAATTGATCAGCCTCTGATTGGTGAATCCAAATGTGTGACTGACAGACCCTAAGGGCTTGAAGCACAGGGCAAGCTGGGTCAGTGTCTTCTCACTCCCACCACCACCCTGGGGCTTCCAGGAAGCTGTGGGGAGCACATCAAAGGAAATGAGGATAGGAGCAAGAACTAAGTCAGAGAGCCTCTTCAGGCCTGGTTCAGGGGGCTTCCTGGTGTGCTAGGTTGACATCGCTCCTGGGAGCAAATGACAGAACAAAATCAGACACAGACAGTAGAAGAATTTGTAAACCTTTAGTGTGATATGAAGGTGAGATGTAATGCTTATTGCTTGAGAGAGTTTCCTGGCTTTCCCATGCATCCTGACTTGCCATTCGTGAACTCTTAAGTAAACATGAACTCTGTGTTAGTCTTAGCTTCCTCCCTGGGCCTTCCCAAGACTGAGTGGGTATCATTATCTGTCTGCACTTCAAGCTCTCCTGGAAACTTTGGGACTGTATACAGATCCACCGAGATCCTTGTAAATGCCGCTGCTCTTACAAGACATACAAAGGCAGTGAAAATCCTTAGTCTGGCATTCAGAGACGATTCTAATTTCCGCCAACCTGCTATTTGAAGATCTATCTCTCACCACTTTCTGAATGCTCTGGCCATGCTCTCATTCCTCCTTCCATATTGTTTACAGTTACTATGACCTTGAATGACCTTCCTATCTTCCGTGTCTAGTCAATTCTCTCTATACCATGGAAGATCCTCTCCCTCTCGGTCGTGGAGCTTACACCTTCCTCACCCCTTAACTCCTGCAGCACCTCTCCCTAGTATCAGTTTTTCATTAGAAAATGTGGCAAAATGTTACATTTCTTCTTTTGGACTGTTTTTAAGTTTTGTCTGTTGGTTTACTTTTTATGTTAATTTACCCTGTTTAGATTAAGAAGTCTCTTTGGGGGATAAAGCATTTAATGTATTCCCCCAACATGAGCACATAGCAAGTGCTTGATAAGTGTTAATTGAATGTATGTGATTAATTTCTGGGCAATACAGAAATTATACTCCTTTATATTCTATCTCTGTTTTTAAGGAGTTTTCTTGATCGTAAATATGAAGAGATGGGTCTGCCTTTAGGTCTACATAGAAATCTACATAGATAAGCTCATTAATTATAAAGCACTGTGGATTTGGAAATCAAAATTCAATGAGTTGTCTCAATATTCACTCCAGAGAAAGGACATTGGCATAGGTGCAAAGGATTTAATACAGGTGATTAAGTCCTGTTGAAAATGCACCCAAAGATTCCCCCATGGAAGTCTGTGGTTGTGCCTGCTCAAGTCAAGGGAGAGAACAGGTCCATTTTGGACATCACGGTGGTTTTTCATAGGGAGATTCTAAATTCAACAGTGTGTCCATTCCCTCCCAAGAATTTTGTAGTTTCTGTTGGACATTATGCTTCCTTTGTGGAAAATGAAAAGTTTAATTAATCCGAAGAGGGAATGTTGAAATTCTGGAATATGACCCAATAGTGACAACGTAGAGACACACAGATATTCAGCCAGAACTTATGATTGTGGCAACTACCTGGAGGTGATGGGACAAGAGGGAACAGTGGGGTTTCTGGTGAGGTCTCCTGGCCCCAATACACGGAGAGGCCCTCGTGGGGCTGTCGTTGCTTGTTGATAACTGATTTCAAGCATCCATTCAGTTCTTAGTTAAGATGGCAAAAAATATTCAAAAAGGAAAGATTTTTTTGATGTACTTGCTACTGACACAAAGAATATATACCACCAAGACTAATAGTTGGTAGGAATTTTATTTTTTCAGGTATTATGGACTTGTCTATATTTATTTCATACTGTCAAATCCAAGTTTTATTTGAGTATTTAGTATTCTGAGCATGTTTAAATTATTCTTGTTTTTCATTGCTTATGTAGTATTTTATTCTTATAATAATAAAACAAAGAACAACAAAAGAAATAAATATCACTAGTATTCTAGATAATTGCATTTAACTTTTTTTGTTTTTCCTTTAATTTTTTTCTGTGCCCTTATATTTAATAAAAATACCATTTTGAATAAAAATGATGGCATAACTGTCTTTATTTAAAAGTTTAAGGAGGTGCTCTGAGCAATAGGGGATGAACTGTTAAGACCTTTTCTTTCTTTTTTTATTGAGAAATGTATTTGTTGAACAAGCATACAAATTTTAACAAAATAATATATAATGTATATAGATTCTGAAAATTGGATTTGCCCCTAAGAGTGCCCCCCCTCAATTATCCACCCTTATCCCTCCCTCCCCCTTCCCACAACATCTCTAAAAAAAGTATTAGGTTGTGTAACATTACATGATATCTGGATTTAACACCTGATATTAGACCACGTCTCTTCGTTAAGACCTTTAAGATATTTCCATCTCCTCCAAATGTAATACCACCAAGCCCTGAAACACAGGGCGAGAGGAATACTTGTTTTAAGTCCCCAATCTGGGGTTTGCTGAATGTAACTTTTCAGTTAGAGATGGTTTACAGTTTAACCAATCCATTTCTGAAATATGGAATTGCAGAGCATATTGTAAGAAGGATCAGCTGAGACTTCTAGAATGGTGCATTGGGATGTTCCTAGGATGTAGAGAAGGCTCTTCAACAGGATGAAGGAGATCTGAATTCTAGTTTTTCTTCATTCATTTGCTGGCAGTTGTATCTGGAGTTGATATCGGGTTGATTTCCTGGACCCAGGTTGTATCAACTACTGAGCTTAGGTGTCTGAATGAAATTATCCATCTCATTTCTTTTATGTCTTTAAGTGCCTTGATCCCACTATTCAATGAGATTAATTTCATTTTCAGTTGCATTATGCATTTGAGCAAAATTAAAGTTCACCTGAGAGGACATAGAATAAACAAATGCCCAAATATCTAGAGGATTAGTAAGAAGAGAGACATATAATAGCCCAGGTAGAGGGTCTCTGATAAGTGGCACTGGGCACAGTAAGAGTGAAATACTGAAAAGGCCAATTTCTCCTGATGTGAGAATGAAGAGGATCAGAAACACCTTTGGAGAAGACCCTGGATCAAACCTGCAAAGTCACATGGTCCCTCCTCTCCATTTTGAGTCTCACTGATATGCACACACACACACACACACACACACACACACACACACACAAGTCCCGCAGAGGACAGAATAGTATTATTATTCTTTACTTCCTACTCCTGAGTTCAACAAAGTTCATCAGAATGGTGTTCTAGGTTGGCTTCCAATAGAGAACTTTCCCATAAAACATGGAATGTGTACTGCTATCTACAGCCACCGTGACATGGAGGGAAAGGTCATATTTTGTGGGTCTTATTTTAATACCTATCAGCTGGTGCTGTGTTGTAATGACAAAGAATACTTTTTACCTGAAAATGAAGATCACTCTATTGGTCCTCTGGTACAACCCATAGCAGTAACACCATCTTCATTAGAAGAGTCAATGTCAGCTCATTCTTGGGCATAAACTATCTCCTGGTATTTGCCTAATCGCTTTAGAATATGAAAATGAACCCAAGACATGACACGGAACACAACATTGATACTGGTTTCAGGTTTATAGACATAAGGGTGTCATTTTCCTAAGTTGGGAGGATATTACTGTCTCTAGGAAACCTTCCCTGACAATATTAGCCCCCTGTGATATTTCCGTGTTTCAGACCACGTGGTTGGCAGTATAGATTTATCGTATTGAACACCTTCCATTTTTCATGCTCCTTTCAAACAAGCATATATAGCAATTATATATAATATTATTTCTGTGTATATATTTTATCATTTTAATAACTCTGAAAATCTTATCAAAGCAGAAATCTTAATGTTCCTTCCCCTCATGACCCACAGTGCATTGCTTGTTGACTGGTCCACTGCCACCATGATTCCGTTTCTCAAGGAGTTTGCATGGCTTTGTGGTTCTTTGAAGGGGAGGTATTGCTGGGAAGGAAGAGAGTGTTGTCTGGAGCTGCCTCATAAAGCCTTCCCTGGCCTCTGTCATGCCCCAGGCAAACTTGGATCACTCTGTCTTCTATGCTGCGTCTGTCCCTCAGATACCTTTTGTGGCTTTCTCTGTTCAGTTCTTTGTTTCCTCATTTGTGTCTGCAGTGTTGAGTCCAGGGCCTGGCATGCAGTAGATACTGAATAAATCATTATGAAAGAATGGATGGTGAACGAATTAATGGATGGGTATTGAGCTCTAGGAGCTCAGGGTGACAAGGAGTAGTCAATTACTTGGGAGATTGGCAAGTGGCCTGGAGGGTACCAGTCAACAGGTCTAGCTTGCAGGAGGCTTACGCTGAGTTTTTCTGGGTCACGCCTTCTGAGAAGACCCACTTTTGTAACCTAGCAGAAACAGCTCTCTCTGCATTACAGGGCCAAACTTCTTGGATAACTGTCTTAGCCAAGCAATGCATTCGTTTCTAGACTAGAGACTGATTGCCATGAAATATAGCATATTCATAAATTTTGGGGATTAGGACATGAAATATCTTTGGGAAGATATTATTCTGCCTACCACACTTTGTTTTAATAGTGCTAATAACTTGGATTAATAGCACATTAAGATACAAATTTACCTTGCCTTTATCCCCTTGATCTGTGATTACTGCTTTAAGGATAACCCTTTCTAATTTTTTGTTTAATCCAATTTCCCATAATTTGTAGAACTCCTGGAATTGTAACACTTTCAAGATATGTTCTAATAAAAGGACATTTGTATATTTATAAGACTGTAACTAAATATTTTCATTCATCACAGGTCTTGAAAAAGCTGCTTTTCATTGCCAATGATATTTGAATTTGGATTCAGGTCCTTCCCATTTGAAGTACTCTGTAAAAGATAATTTGGTTATGGTAATTTTATCAAATGAATAAAGGATTCAGGAGAGGTTGCCAGTGTGGTCATTAAATTCACAAAGCCAGTACACTGGGTAATTATCTGGTGAGGGTAGAATATATCTTGGCAGGTGTCTGAAGCCTGTGTAGCAGTGAGTCTGGTTGTGGAGCAGACTTGACCCTCATGGAGCTGCAGGTGTCCATATGGGGCATGGCAGGGGGAGATGTTCTGTGATCTTCCATGAAGATCAGAGGAAGAGGAAGTCTAAAGCATAGACTTGAGTCAAAGAATGCAGCCTGCCTGGAGTTGCCCTGGATTGCCAGAGGCAAACAGTCTTGTTTTGCAAGTATCATCACAATTTGTTGTCCCTTCCCTTCCCAGTCCCTAGCAGGGAACTCCCTCCCAGGGATGTGTCAAGGTTGAGCATTGAAAGTTTGTTGACCTCGAGTCTGGAGGTGATAAAATTTGGGATATTATTCTAGAATGGGGATTGTGGCCAACAAAACCCCAAAGATTCCATGGTAGTGTTACATCCACTCCTTGGGGGCATATTAAAGTGAGAATGAGCACCCGTTCTATACTCAGCTGACAGCGTGGAAAGGCTGTCCATTTCCCCTTTACACCAGTGGCCAAGTTGTACATCACACACTGGCTGTTACCCTAAAAAGGAATCAGCGACAGGCTGGTATCATAGTAGCCAGGGACTGCCACTGCCTAACACTTGTGATCAATTAACTCATTTCCTCCTGTTTGGAATGAAAATAGGAATTCCCATCCAACTTGCCTGAAGAATCATTATAAAGACTATATATGATGTGAATTATGTGTCAGATGTTAAGTTGGGTGCGGTGGTGCAGGCCTGTAATGACTTTGGAGACTGAGACTGGAGAATTGCAAGTTTGAAGCCAGCCTCAGCAACTTAGTGAGCCCTGGTCTCAAAAATAAAAAATAAAAAGGGCTGGGGATGTTGCTCAGTGGTTAAGCATTCCTGGTTTCAATCCCCAATACAAATAAATAAATAAATAAATAAACAAATAAATAAAATAGAAAATGTCATGTCAGTTGTTTTCAGTATTTAAAAAGTCAGAAAAACAGAAAAGGAAGGTAGAAAACCTTTCTGTGCTAAGTTAAGATGATCCAGTTCAAGCCTTCAATTCTGAATTTTTAAATACATCCCTAATAGGCACTTGGGAAGAACAGGTTGCCTCTTTAAATCACAAATTCTGTACATTAATTAATGTTTCCTGGTGGATCATAATTCATAGGTTGGCATTTGAGGAGTGTAGAATAAGAGCATCAATGTTTGGTGCAGATTAAGTACAAGTTAAATGATCCATTAGCAATTTAATTTTCAATTTTATTTGTTCCCAATTTAATATTTTGTTTTAAGAGATGTTCCACATTCACAAAATTTTGTAGTATGGCTGTGTAGGGGAAAAGAAAACTGCTCTCAGATAAATTTGAATCTGCGTCTTGATTTCTCTAATTCTTGTAGATGTGAATCCCTACTGTATCTTGAACTATAGGCTAGTAGGTTATAAGATCATAGACTTAGATCTAGAAATGACTTGAAAATTCTGTCACCCAGATGGATAATAATCCCCCCAAAACCCTTAAGGTAAAAGTAAGACATTCATTTAACATAATACATATATATATTTTTTTCATTCAGAGAATATTTTTGGGTGCCCATTCTGTGCCAGGTCTTGAGTACAATGCTAAAGACCCCGAGATGGTTGCCTGTAAAGACCCCGAGTGCTTGCCTGTAAAGAGTTCATGGTCTGGAGAGGAAATGGACATTAAGCAATTAGCGCACGGTGTGAGCTGAGCGTTCTGGGTCTGGCTGATAGGAGGATAGGAAGGATGATCCAACAGCAAATAGGATCTGTCTCTAAGATTGCCTGGGGTTGGGGGTTGGGAGAGTTAGGGAAGGCTAAGTATTTCCTGTTTTTTTCTTTAGATGAATAAAATAAGACCTGGTCCCTTAAGAACCCATCTTTCATTGCCTGCCCCCATTAGGACCCCTTTCCCTTTTTCAGTGCCATGCCAACCTGTGACCCTGGAAGCCTAAGATCTATTTTTTTTACCATCATCTTTCTTATTGTTATTATTTATGACGGTCATTGTTTTAACTGCTCCAAGGAGATAATTGCCTTAGTTGCTAAGGCAACCCAACATATTGGGTATAAGAGCAGCCAGCATAAAGGGTTTGCCAAATTGCAGGGCTGGGTGGGAGGTGTGGGGTGGGAGAGCAAGGGAGCTCAGCTGTGGAGCTTGAAAATAGCCATGTTCAAATTATCTCTGCATTTCTTCCACTGAGGAGCGTGAAGCCACTTGGAATTCCTGCGCCTGCCAACTCCTCACCCACCCCTGACGCTTCCTATTTTCAACCCCGTCAGTGCACTCCTTCGCTAGCCCTCAGTGCTCAGCCAAGAACTTTCTTGGGTTCCAATTCCCAGACTCACAACTCCTATTCTGTCTGCTGCCACTCAGCCCTGGAAGTAGTCTCATCCTTTATTTCTGGGGCTACCAGAGCTTCAGGGGGTGCAACCCACAAATCCCACGGGAGCCGCTTCCTCTGGGCAGAGCTCATTGCCCATTTCAAACCCATTATAGTCCTTGGTAGTTTTGCTCAAGACCTAAAGTCTCCTCCCTGACTTGGGATAATATGAACAGATGACAATGAACTTTCAAATTTGAATTTTTGGAGACTGAAACATCTCAGGATCTCAGGTCAGCCTTGTTAATCCCATTAAATATGAAGGGAAAGTGTTAAAAAAGAAAAGAGGAAAGAAAACAGCCAGTGACCCTTCCAAGGGGAAAATCGGATTCAATTTACTATTGTTGGCCAGTGGAAGCTGTTGAAAATGAAGTAAAGCTCCAGTGAACCGGAGCTAAGGGAGGCGACGTTATGCAGACAGGACAGTGTGGCAAAAGGTTTTGGCCTTGAACCCCAGACTTCTGAACTGTCACCTGATGCCTTCATCAATGCCATTGGCTTTAGTCCTTGGCTACTGACCATCTCAGCCTGAGGTCTTCTGAGTGATTTTCCATTTTGTCTGCATGTCCTCAAGGTAGCCCAATTTTCACCTTCTGGTCCTGGCCCTTATGCCAAGATGGGGTATGTCTCCTGGCCCCAGTATTTCTGCCAGAATGGGGTGGCAGGGAGTCTCCTAGGGCGGGAAGGTGCAACAAGCAGCTCATTGGCTAGCTTTGCCCTGCGTCACTGACCACCCAGGAATGGCTATTGCCATGAAATAGGATAATGGGTGAGGGAAGAGGTAGGATGACAAAAGAATCCCTTCTCAGAAGATGTGAGCAGTTGCTACTGACTTCTATCAGGAAGTCTGATTTCTCCTCTTCTTTCCTGCCTGCCAGGCATGCACTTAGTCCCAGGATGTCTGTGGGGAGGGCCAGTCTGTCTCTGTGTCCTCAGCAGCCTCCAGGGTGTCTTCCTAAGTGTGTCCCAGGGCCCTCTGCTAGAGCACTGCCTTAGAGTGATCTATCTGAACAGGTTAAATAAACAGGTCTGTGTTTGGGTTAATTATCACTGGTTCTGTTGCTCTCCATTACTGCTCCATCCGGGACTCTGGCCAAGGAGCAGATGGGAGAGGCTGCATCACCGCCCCTGCCTCCTCATTGTGTCTGGCTCTCCCTCCTTCTTGTTTTCTCTCTCTCCTCCTTCCCCCCTTCTTCCCCTGCCTCTCCCTCCCTCCTTCCCTTATTTTCCTTCTTCCTTCTCTCTCTCCCCTCCTTCCTCTAACAACCCTGCTTCCCTGCTCTCCTTCCCCTCCCCCCTTTGAGATCTCTCTCTCTCTCTCTCTCTCTCTCTCTTTGGCTGAGCAAATAGGCCAGATGGTGGTGAGGGGAACAGACAACAAGTGAGGCATGGCATATGGGGAGCTTGTTTAATTTCGGCTCCTGTAGGGAAGTAGATTGGAGGAGGTGAGCTACAAAAGCATAAAATGGAAAGGGGAAGGGTAAAAAAAAAGAAAGAAAGAAAGAAAAACAACAACAACAACTGACCCTTCCAAGGGGGAAATTGGATTCAATTTACTATTGTTGGCCAGAGGTAGCTATTGAGAATGAAGTGAATCTAAAGCCCACAGTGCCCTTTTTGAATTTTGAAGGCTTAGTCCTCCACCTCCAGCTAAACGCCTGGACACACACTCTCCAGATCACCCAGGGGTCTAGCTTTGGCAGGAGGGTCTGTGAGGAGTAGCAGGGGTGGGCATAATTTCTCATAGAACACAGTGAATGACTGCCTGTTTGCAGATCAATTCTAAGAAGTTGGAGCAGCAATTTAGGGAGAGGAAAGACAGCTGTCTGTGACTAGAATACTGGGTTGAGGGAAGACCAGTCCCTGCTTAAGCTTCTTTCTCCAGCGCATCTTCTTTACTAGCTGAATGCATCTTTTTACTTTGATTCTGCTCTGCCCATGGGCAGCTACTACACAGCCACATCTCATCCTGCTGACCTGGCTATTCCCTTTACCTACTTGAAAAGTCCAGCAAGATTTTGAAGAGACCGCAGGAACTTCAATAAATGTCCCTTCCTCAACAGTCTTCTGTTTTCAATCAAAATTTAGTTAGCCCTCATGGTGACTGCCAAGATGTCAAATTTAAGATTGCATTAGTTAGAGTTTCTGGAGAGATTCTGGCCACATCTAGTGACACATGCCTTGGTCACTCTAGTACAAGCATTCCCATAGATCAGCCCTATATATTCCGCCACCCCCAGCACATTTCCACTCTGCTATTGCTGGGCAATCATACTCTCTGAGAGCAGGTGGATTCCTGATATCCAAGGCAGGCTGTAACCCAGTGCAGCGCAAGGTCTCAGGTGCCTGTGTCTCAGGGGACTAGGAGAGAGCAGAAGCCTTAACAATGACCTCAGGAAAAGAGAAGAATACAATCAATCAAGGCTCATCAGCTTTAGCTGCACGCCTGCACAGCCCTTCCCCTCCCCCGCAGGGGCCGCCCCAGCTCCACCAGGCAACCCTTCTGCAGCTGATGTTTTGCAGCTGATAACCGGATTAGGGAGCTGAAAGGGGCAGATGAGTACCCCCAGGGGCCCTGCCTGGGAACAGGACTCCCTTTCCTGGTGTGGGGGGTGCCACTGTCACCACCCTAAGCTGCTGCCTCAGGCAGAGACATTTGCATGTGTGTGTGCCCTACTGTATGTGCCCTGGAGCCAGTGGGCAATGCTGGAGGTGGTAGTTCACATGGGGCACTGCTGCAAAGACCCTGAAGCCAAGTGGCAAGGTGGCCTTCCCAGGCAAAGTGTCACACACTGGGTCCCTTGCAGCACATTGGGAAGATGACTGCTCAAAGCAGGCCAAACATAGCCCTGGCTGGGTGAGTTGCCACTCAGCCACCAAGCACGCCTGAGCATAGAGGGAGAGCAGCCTGCAGAGTCCAGTCCTCATGTTTAAAAAAAAAAGTGTTTCAGTGGCAGGCTGGCGGTTTGATCTCCCCTGAATGCTGTCCCCTCGTTTGAGGCTTCAATTCTGAGAAGATTCAAGGCATTGTCCAGGGTGGCGGGATGTCGGATTGATTTCGGGGCCTTTGTGCGGACGTGGGGCTCCTGAATGAAGCTGTTATGCACGTCTGGGGCTGGCGGGCAAGCTGTCCGGCTGCAAGCTGGGCCTCCCTTTGTTGTGGGGGCCTCATTGAGCCCACGGAAGAGGCTCATTTCAGGGTGATTTACTACCACCCAAACACCAGCTGTCTGTTGTGGGGCCCTTGTGAGACACCCTGCCTGGTCCCCTCTTGTGAAGCTCTCAGAGTCCGCACCCCTCCCTGTAACCCCTTAGTGATTCATATGTATTTATATTACGTATTCGTGTATGCATTTATGTACATATATATTGCATAACATGTAATACGTGCATATTATATATCTGTACGCATTATTTGTGCTTGCTTCCTTTATAAGAGTGCCCTGAACTGAGAGAGCAGATGGGAAAGCTGCTGGACTGGGAGCTGTGCGACCAAGATTTCAGCTTTAGCTTGGCCTCTCGTTAGTTGTGATATTGGACAAGACACTTGATCTTTCAAAGCCCTAATTTCTTCACCAGGAAAAAATGACAACGTTCATTTTGATGGAAAGAAGTTATGCCTGTATTTCTTGAAGTATGAATGCATCTCAAATTTGTAGTGAAAAAGGAAAGGTTTCATATTACCCTAACAATTTTGTGAAGCATTTATTCGGGGAAAAATAAAGCCAAAAACCAATGGAACATAGGGGGTTGTACTAAAATATGAGCTCTCTGGATCTTGCCATTGACAGATTTGCCAAGTCCAGTCCTGTGGAGCTCACAGTTAGGGCTCAATAAGTAGACTGTGGCCATGTGGAGTTGAAAGTGCAGGGTGAGGCCTGGGGATGGAGCTCAAAGGTAGAGAGAGTGCTTGCCTAGCCTGTACAAGGCCCAGGGTTGATCCCTAGTACCAAGCAGAAATCAAAACCCACAAACAAACAACAAACAAACAAACAGCAGAGTGGTGGGCAAACATAAAAGGAGGGTACAGGAGGAATTTTTCTTTGGGTGGGGTAAGCCTTCAGGGAAGGATTCTGGAGGCAGGGGTATTGTTTGGAGAGTTTAGAGTAGACCATTGGAGGACCAGCTGTTAAAGTTAGTGCACAGATCTTAGATGGTGTCTTACCATTTGCTGCTGCTTTAACAAAATGCCTAGAACAGGTCATTTATGAAGAATAGCAGTTCATTTAGCTCATGGTTCTGGAGGCTGGGAAGGTCAAGAGCATGGCCCCAGCACCTGCTCAGCAGCTGGGCAGAGCCTGCTTGCTGCATCGCAGTCTGGTGGAAGAGGTCATATGGAGTGACAGCAAGTGTGCCAGCATGGGTCTCTCTTCTTCTGATGGAAGCCACTAGTGCCATTGTGGAGCCCTACCTTCATGACCACATCAAGTCCTAATCCCCTCTCAAATACTGCTGACATATCAATTTAGGGATTACATTTCTAACACTTAAACTTTTGGGGGACACCTATAGTCATAGCAGTTGGCCAGCATTGTAGCAGCCATTTCTGCACTGGCAGCTCCCTTGACCTGGAAGGTTCCCACAAACCCAAGCAAATGTGGAGAGAGTTTGAACAGTAGCTGGAGATGTGCAGGGTAGAGAGGTCACTCTGCTGTTTCTGTTTAGTGTCCTTTGAAAGTAGACATGCAAGTCGGTCAGAAGACCATGTGGAAGGTGACCATAATAACTCTGGTAGGAATGGGGCCATCACAAGAAAGGTGTACAGCTGCCCTCTTTAGATATAGAGAGGGGGAGAAAGGCGTTCTGCAAGAATGTCCACATTTCTATAAAATAGGACAAAGTTCATGCAGAATTTGTAGCATTGGCAGGATGGCATGTAATAAGTACTTGGTCAGTGCTGTCTCTAATAATGATGATTTTTATTGTTTTTTTAGTTAACTGAGTAAGTGGTTGTCTCTAGGCCATATCCCCAAATAGGGAAATAGAGGAAAAGCAACAGATTTTATTTTTCATGGGGTGATACGAGGAGTAGGATGATGTTTTTGACATAGCCAATGCTGCCCAAGTGCATCCAGATGTTAATATCTTGGGGATAGACTTTGAATCAGAATCATTTCTTAGTTCCCCAGTAGTGTTTAGCTTAGTGCTCAGAACAAACAAAAGACTTTCAATAGATTTTTGATGAACTCATAGACTAATGTGTATAATTGACTTTTAATAGTTAGAAACTACCAATTTTGGAACCATCATTTACTCCTGAGACATCAAGAGAGTACCGATCAATGCCACTCACTGAGGACAGTGAAGGACACACAGGTTGGACATGTGCCAACATGGAGACGGTGGTTGGTGTGGCTCTAAGGATAAAATGAAAGCTGTCTGCACATGTGTGTTTGGAGAGGATGCTAAGTACTCTTCTTGGTGTGTCAGGTTGTGTTGGGGTGAAGGTAAGGTACAGGAGAGCATGCTACAGATGCGCATGGCACTAAGTTGTATTGAAATAGCCTCCTTTTTTTTTTTTTAAGAGAGAAGGACAGTGAGAGAGAGAGAGAATCAATTTTTAGTGAGTTTTTCACATGGCCTTCGTTGCTCTGACACTCAGCTGTGCACGTGGGTTCTGGGATTTGAACCCTTGTACTTGTGCATGCCAGGCAAGGGCAGTAACCGCTGAGTCACAGCTCCAGCCCCAGCCTCCTGTTTTTAATCTTGTGTCCAGAGACAACATAGCAAGGAGCCCCTTGCCAGCCCCAGCCTGCTGCTGTCTAATGCTATGCTCCCAGGCTTTCCAGCAGCAGCATGTGGGTGGCCCCCAAGGGCCTCTCCAGGTAGTAACCAGGTGTCCAAGCCCTGCTTCTGCCCATGTTTCATTTTAGGGATAACTTCCTGAACCTCCGGGGTTTCTGCTGTTGGTTTCTCCCTGACAGGCTCATGACAATCTCATGAGCTTTTGAGATTGAAATGTAGATTGTTTAGTCACTTTAAATTTCATCTGATTTGATTAGTTTATTATGTATGTAATATATTTACGTAGTTCAATAATTAAAATAATGAAAAAAAAAAAGATTGAAATGTAGAACAACTACAGGCTCACACTCTGGGTTCAGCTCCAGGAAGTGTCTCAGTAGGTACTAGAGCCTTCCAGCATCCCATGTAAAGGAAGCTCAGGGAACCTTACAAATCCTTGAGAAAAAGTCCTGCTTTCACGGAAGATGAAGGTATCCACAGAGAGGAGAGGAACTGGTGCCAGTCCAGTCTGCACAGCCAGAGAGTGTTAGGAAGGGACACTGCCCAGACATCCCAGACTCCCAGCCCAGCACTTTCTCTGCTTTTTCTGTACTGCTTTATACTGTTATTTATATGTGAGATTAAGTAGGTTAATGCCCCTCTCTGTTTCTTACTTTTCTCATGAGAAAAATGAAGGTTAGCATTTTACAGTATGTAGTCTGTGGAACTTAGGTATTCAGAACATTAAGAGGTGTTAGAGGCCAAAAAAGATTTCATGAGAAAAAAGAAAAAAATTGGGGAACACCTGGTTCAAGAAAGCTAAACAGATGTCTTTGCAGTGGGCTATCTTAAAGCCTTTAATATGTTAATGAGCACCACAGATTTCCAAGTGTGGTTGAGTTTATGGGGTTTCACAAATTCATTAGGTCACAGGCTGATACCTACTAGACCAAATCTCCCTTGACCTAGCTCACAATTTTAATTCTTGTGTAGAGATAGCGTCTCTGGAAGAGAGGCACAGATCTGCGGGTCAGTGGGTCAGGAAGAAGGAAGGAGGGAAGGCAGCCAGGCAGGACAAAAAGGCCAGCCATATCTCAGCTTCCAGAGATCCTCCTGCCCTAACAAGAAAAGGGGGCACAGATATCTTTCCCTTAGTTGGTGTAAAAGATGATCTGTTTCTTAATTAAGCAAGAAGAACAATGTATGCCTAAAAATGTAGAGAAGGAATAAATATGAACTTTTGTTTACTTTTACAGAGGAGAAGGAGAAGGGGTGGGGGGAAGGAGGGGGAAAAAGGAAGGGGAGGGCAAGAAAGCTGGGGCAGAGGGAGGGACAGAGCTTTACAGTTATCTGCTTTGGTCTCCTTGCTTTTCATGAGAAAACATCAGGAGCGTTTCTGATTGTGGTTAAATCTCAGGTTGCTTAAGAGGCCATGATTTTGCAAAGGGCAGATTGATAGCATGAGCTCAATCTGAGAGGGCTCAGGATGCCCCTTGGAAAAAAGGTTGTGTGTGCTGGGGCGCTGAGTGCATGTTCCTGCACGCTTACTGGGAGCTTGCAGGTGAAGGGAATTGCGTCCAGAGCTCATTTAGCTTCCACCTCATTGGCTCGGTATTCCTGGACCCTGGATCCAGACACAAAGATCAGCCCTGATAAGCTGCTTTTGGCAACTTAGATGGTGTCTGCTATTTATCGGGCCATGCAGGACGGATCATGTAACAAGGCATATTTCCTCTTGCTGCCTGGGCATGCGGGAGGACACACAAGTAGACACAGACGGATGGAGAAAGGTGGTGAGAAAGTGTCTCCCAAAGGCTGCTGCCAAACTCTTTGCTGGCTCTCCTTACCATCTGTGTTCCCTCATTTTCTCCAGGACTGCAGAGGCTGCCTATTTGTCAGCAGAGAGTTTTCTAGGGTAGTTATTAAGGGGACAGGCATAAAGGGAGGCATCATGGTAATGCACAGTGTTGACAGAGAGCAGCGACTTTGACTCTCCAAGCTTCCTTCCCGCTTTCCATCATTCAAAGCAACACTTCCCCAAGGCCGATACTCAGTCATGCTCTTGGCCTCTGCAGCTTTCATAAGGCATCGTCCTTCAGTGCTGTTCCACTCGCTACCCTCTCTGAGGAGTTCGATGTATTTGGACCCATTTTATAAGAGAGAAAATGAGGTACACAGATGCAAGTGATGCTCTGGCCTCCAGAGGGATTGCAGCAGAGTCGCTGTGTACCTCCAGTTTTAAAATTATATGATGCTGTGGGAGAAAAAGGATCAAGGATGAAGTCTACCTTTCCACTTAGCACATCCAGGTCATCAGCTGAGCTCTGCCTATCAACATTCGTTTGCAGGAGAAAGTTGACTGTTGGAATACCCAGGCCCTTGGAGGGGGAGCTTTTTATTGGATTCCAGGGAAGTAGTTTCTTTTTATTATAAGAAGGTAGGGAGAACTTGTGCTGTGTACAGGTTCTTTGCTAGGCAAATGAAGAGAAACAAACATATAATCCAGTGGACTCTTTGCTAAAAGAGGTTACCATTTGTTACATAAAGACAAACATGAAAATTAGAATACTGCGTGTCATCAAATCTAGAAGGTCTTGAACTATAAGACAATTCCAGAGATGTTAAAAGTAAAAAATTGTGCATTTTAGAATCAATGAGATATAGTAGCAAATAAAAATAGAGGTTTATTTCTCCAAGTTTTGATAACCATATGAATTCCTTTAACGGTTGTGCGCTGAATCCCATGGTATGACAGTGCACGATGACATGTCCACTGTGTGCTAAAAGAGTTGTTGTTTTGAGCTCACAGTGACAAAGATGCCTGCGATGTGAGGGTAGTGAGTGAAGAATTCATGGATGATGTGAGACTGGGTTAAGACCTGAAGGATAGGGTTGGGGCATAACTCAGCAGTACCGTGCTGGCCCTGGGATGGCCCAGCATGCAGGAGGCCCTGAGTTCAATCCTCAGCATTATTACCTGGTTCCCCCAAAAAAGACCTGAAGGACAGGAAAGATTTCAAGTGGGAAGACAGGAAAAGCACAGTGAGAATGTCTAGGTCACAATGATTTATTCATAGAAGAATTAAAATATCAGTGTCTTGGTCAGCCTGAGTGGGTATAAGGAAATACTGTACCTTAGGTGGTTTAAATAACAGACACATGTGGCATGGTTTCTTCCTCTTCTTATAAACACACTAATCCCTTTATGGGGACTCCACCCCTATGTCCTCATTTAAATCAATTACCTCCCAACAAGCCCACCTACTAAAACTACATTTGAGGATAGAGTTTTAGCATATGAATATTGGAGAAATACAAATATTCCGTTCATAATAATTGGGAACCAATTAAATTAAATTTGGACCCTGGAACTTAAGTCACCATATAGAAGTTTTAGGGTTCAACTAAGATAGAGTACTCAGGAGGGTGTTTGAAGGGATACAGACACCTGAGCATTTAGTTGCAAACATTACTGAGATTCTTTCGGGCTTCGCATTGCAGTTCCATTCCACTTGCGCAGAGTTCAGCTCTGTGGAGGGTATAAAGGGAGAGAAGACATAATTCTGAGCTCAGGTATCTGCATCCCTAGGGCATGGGAAATGTGAAGTTAAGGAAGATTTTAAGAATAACAAGGAAGGCTAGTAGAGAAGAGGAAAAAGTTAGGGAGTGAGGAGGAAGGACGGGAGGGGAAAGGGAAAGGGAAAAAGGAGAAGATCATGAACCAAAATTGATTTCCTTGTATGTAGGAGTTTGTTGGGATGAGCCCAACTGTTGTGCTCACTAACACATAACACTCTAATAAAATAAGTAAATAAGATATAAAAAAAAAAAAAGACTAGGTAAGACTAAGAGTCTGTATTACAAATGTGAGAACATAGGAGACCAGTGTGGGGTAGTGGAATGGGACAAGGCCTCTTGGGGCAAATGGGATTTGTGCTGGACCTTGAGGATGGGTGGAACTGTGGGTATGGTGGGCTGATAGGGTGAGAAATGGCATGAGAAAACAGGCACATGTGGATGAGCCTGGAGTCTGGGGTCAGCAGGAGGTGTGCCAGGTGAGCGTTATTACTAGCATTTATCTATCTCACCCAGGATAGGGCAAGGAAAGGTTTATTTTTATTTTTATTTTTTTAGAGAGAGAGGGACAGTGAGAGAGAGAAAGAGAATCAATTTTATTTAGTTTTTTCATGTGGATTTTGTTACTGCTACACTTTGTCATGTACGTGGTGCTGGGATTTGAACCTGTGTCCTCACACATGCCAGCCGAGTGCAGTAACCACTGAGCAACAGCTCCAGCTTCAAGGTTTATTTATTTATTTTTAATGTTTGGTTAGGGTGTAATCAGTGCAGTGTGACACGGAAGGGGAGGAAGCAGGAGGAGACAGGAGAGCTGAAAGTTCCTTCCACAGTCCATCACTGCTCTGTTCCCCACAGCTGGCACTGTGAGTCCACAGAGGGAGCTCACAAACTCACACCACTGAACTGTCAAGACTCACTGCTTCCCTAGTGTCAGGAGTGGCAGACAGTTTGAGAGAAGCAGCTAGAGCTGGATGGAGAGAAGGTAATTGAGAGAGGCTATTGGCATGGCAAGGGCGAGGAGTTTGTGTTAGCATTCGTGTTCACTCTTTGCTTTCTATGCCCTTTCCTCTTTTTTGACCAATATTTTGCAACTGATTGCATAGGACTCATGGCTTCTATTCTTATTACTGTTTACAGGTATTTGCAAACTGTGTTGTTATTTGATTTATTCATTGTTATTTTATTTGTTGTTCTGTTCTCTCTAGCTAAAATATAAGACACTTGAAGCAGGGAGTGTTTCTTTATATCTTAAAGTGTCAGAACAGCAGTTTTCTACTTTGTAATAAGTACTTACTAATGTTGATTTTAAAGCATTTAGAAAATAGGCTAGTATATGAGTTAGCTTAGGCTGTTATAACAGAAGACCATAGACTGGCTATCTTGAATAGCAGGCATACATTTCTCTCCATTCTGAAGCCAGGAAGACCAACATCATGGTGCAGGCCAGTTCTTTTCCAGTGGAGACTCTTCCTGGCTAGCAGAGGCACCTTTTTGTTGTATCCTCATGTGGCAGGAAAACATCATCTCTTTCTCTCTTCCTTTTCTTAGAAAGCCACTAATTCCATCATAAGAATACTGTGCATCTGACCTCATCTATCCTTAGTTGCCTCCCAAACTCCATCTCCAAATACCATCACATCGGGGCTTTGGGTCCCAACATGAATTTTGAGGGAACACAACTCAGTCCACAGCAGAAAGATACAACTTAAAAAAAGAAATAAACATAAAGACTGGAAGAAGAACAATCTTGTGTTTATTTGATGGGTTTCCCTCCCACTCCAGCTGATTTATCAATTGCAGTCAGGGACACTACAGAATCCTAGTGGTCTTTGAGAGCTTGATCATTGGCATGTGGACTGCTGGTCAGTACTTGGGTAGGTCCTGTACTGTCATCCTCATGATGAGCGTGCCTTCTCTAGATAATGAGCAGTGAAGGGTTCACTTTATGGTTGGAAAGGTAGGCAGCGTAAGCAGAGTGGCAGTTCTTCGGAATGACCTAAATGAAGCACCGGAGGGTCCTTGAATCTTCAGTCGAGGAGGGAAAAGTGCAGTCTGTTTCTGTTCTCTAATTGTGGTGACCATGGACTTGCCTAATTATCAATTTCTGCCTCTGTGTCATCTGGAAAACAAATGAATGTACCTGCCACGCTGTTCCTATTTTATATATTGCTTCACAGCCGCATGAATACCATAAGAACGCTATGTGGCCAGGAGCTCAAAAAAATTGTACACAATTCAGCATTTACCAAATACACTTAATAGGAAACAAGATAGAGAGGTAGAGGTATTGCAAAGTTGTAATGAACTGATTCATGGAGTTTTTAATCCACGGTCCAAGATTATGCTAAACATTGGAAGTGGTCTTCAGGTTCTCTGTAACCTGAACTGGATGCACAATTCTGTGTGTTCTTGCATTTGGACATGTTTTGAGAATAGCCTATAGCTTTCAACAAATTATTAGAATGATTTAGGACCAAGAAAATTAGGAATTACTACTGATTTCAACTCTTCAATTCTGTGGATGAGGAAACCAAATCTGCAAGAGGGTTTGTGACTTTCTCAAGGTTCCCCCTACTCTTAGCTGGGATAACCATGCACTATTTTTTTTTAACTGAGGGGTATTTTACCATTTAGCTACATCCCCAATTTTTTTAATTTTTTATTCTGAGATGGATCTCACTAAGTTGCAGAGCATTTCACTGAGTTGCTGAGACTATCTCGAACTTGTGATCCTCCTGCCTCAGCCTCCTGAGTCGCTGGGATCGTAGGCACGCACCACAATGCCTGGCTTTGTGCAGGTTTTTAATCTTACAGCACAACATTCTCTCCACTGTTAACTTTCTGGCAGATCAAGAAGTCACCCTTGCTTGCAGATTATTTCCAAAATCCTACTAAGAAGGATGAGCCACTAAAAGGAGATTGATTTCCTGCCAAAGCCTCTAATCCACTGCGGCACTTCCTGTATTGGAACCATTTTGAACCCACCACAGGCTCACCACAGAAGAATGGGGATTTTGTGCAATGAATCATAGAACCCCAGAAAGATAATCTGGATACATCCTATAAAGCAGATATAAAAATGGGCACTGAAGGCATCTGCTCTGGATGAACATTTTTTTATGGTGCCTCAGTCCCAGCATTGGGGACATAAATATGGGGAATAGAAACATCATTTGACCTGCCTAATAGTACATAAATGCTTTTGCCTAGTCTTTGATGGATTTGTGCATTAAAACTCATGCTACTTCCAGGAAAAATAGGACCACCTCATTATTTAACCCTCCTTGGTCATTACTTTTATCTCCGATACCTAAGGAATTTTTTTTTTCTAATTCCTGGTAGATGGGCATTGTACTCCTGTCTGGTGACTGATGTCCATGACCATGAATGACCCAGAGAGGAATGATTTAGGTAACATAACATGAGCTTTTAGTTGAAGGCCATAGGTGGTGTCCTTGATGGGTCAGGATTGAGTGTCAGCAAAAGAATAACTGAACACTCAGTGTGGTGTATGTTGGACCAGGGAGGGTGGGGCAGGGGAGGAAGGCAGAGAGTCAGATCAGACTTATGAATAGGGAGAAATTCATAATCTGGGAGAGACAGAGTGAAGGAGCATGGCAGAACTATTGGAACAAATTTAAGTCTATCCCACTTAATTATGGGAGAGAAAGTTAGAAGGGTCTGTTCAAAGGGAATGTGACACCTGATAATCCCCTCCTCTTGGACAGCTCAAACTATTACAAAGTTAAGCTCTGTATCCCACAGAAATATTTTCTTGTATCCACCATAAATCACCTCTGCAGTTTCATTGAACTATAGAAACTAGGTCTTTCTTCTCTTCTACGGGGCAGCTTCCCTGGTTATGAAGATGGTTTTACGTTGCATCTTAAATAATGTTTCCCCATTTCCCATTCACTCTGCAGATCATTCTTGATTGAGAGACTCCTTGTATCAATGTCCTATTTAAATATTTCTTAAATGTGAGCAAAGTGGAATCCATTTCTCAGGATATGGTCTGATTACTACAAAACACTGCTTAACTTGTATAGAATACTCCCTAGGCTTTGTTTGTGAGACTAACTTGTCTTATTAGTGCTAACTTGATTTTGGACCATATCCCAGGATGTGGAGTTGATATTCGCTATAACTTTTTGGTTATTCCTTTCCATTTTGTATCATCAATGAAGTTGATTTAAAAAGAAAGAAAGAAAGAATCCTATGACCTCACCTAAGGTTGTTGATGATATTGAAAAGACCAGGGTTAAAAAGTCTAGGGCATTCTGGTAGAGTAATCCCTTTCCTACTGTGGTCTCAACTTCTGAAAGTAAGTACCACACACTCACAGGAACCTGCACTGGGACATGGGACACTGGGCTCAGGAAACCAAGCTCCATCCCAAAAGTTTATCTGGATCCCTCAAGAATTTGTCTAGGTGCAGCCTCCCAGACCAAAGCAAATTTTGCCAATCTGATTCTCAACTCTCAACTTTTGTTGGACTCTGCATGCAACTTCTGCATCTATTGTTAGCTTTGATAACCAATTCCTCTTTCAACTTAAAACCCTCTCTCAGGTATGATTCTGGGATTTATTACACCCAAAGTTCCAATGTACCAGAGAAAAATACTCCTTTAGGCTGCTGCTGATGGGAGAGTGTGATCAACAGTTTAATATCTATTGTTGATCAGTATTCTGTTCTAGAATCTTTATTGAATTTCTTGAACTTATCCCCAAATGCCATATACCTTTAACTCATGAAAAATGAAAACTACTATCTTGTTTGTGTTACATAGGTTACTAAGGTGTCACTGTACCTACACCTGTTTCTTATTTTGTAAAATGAAGGATCTTGTACTAGAATAGCTTTTATGAAAATGTTCTCCAGAAGGAAATGTCTCTAGATGTGTTAGATTAAAAAGGGAGGAGGGGACAAAATTCAGCAATACGGTAAGTTAGTTCTAGAACTGATTGGTTAAGAAAAGTCAGCAAGTTTCTTTGTAAGGCAGTTTTCAGAGCTTCCCACATGCCTCATGAGTCTCCAGGCAGAGAAAGTAGTACTGTTTTTCACTGCAAAATCATTGCAGATTTTGTGTCAAATTTGTTTGCCAAAAAAGTGGGATACGACCATTATACGTAGCTTTCATTTTTAATTGTGCCAGTATTAGTTTAGAATCTTTTGTTACTAAACTGTCTTTCATGCAAGATTAGGATACACAAAAGTAGGATGGAAGACTCATGTACATAGGTTAAAAATGAGTAGTCCAGGTGAATGCACATCATTTCTTTGTGAAAGGTCAGCAAACTTTTTTCTGGTGTGAAAAAATAAAGTTAACACATTAGTTGTTTTTGATTTGCTCATTATAGTCAAAATATTACACTTTAGAAAATGTACTATAGTATTGGGAAATATGGATTTACAAAATTTAATCTTCTGTGTCGGATGATTCTGTGCGCTCTTGTTGGTTTCCTTATCTGACACGCAGTCCTCAGTGCTGTTGGGAACATGAGGTTCAGCTGGCTTGTAGGAGAATTGGTGGTAAACAACTCTAAGGGGTTCAGCTGGCTTGTAATTAGCAAATTGCCTGACCGCATGACTAAGCTATTCGGCCACTCATTTGTTACAATTGGAGAAAGGTGTTTGTATTGTATCCTATTGGCTATTGTAATGGATAAATAGAGTAGCAGCTAGTC
>PVKS010015612.1:0-45626 GCA_004027875.1 Aplodontia rufa | reverse complement strand
AAAAAAAAAACCTTTTGAAGTTAGTAGTATTCTAAATGGAAGTATGGTCACAGTATGAGCATCACATTTCATTTATAGGGAGCAGACTTGAGAAATGGTGGAAAGATTTTTTTCCTTTATCAAGTGTTAATGAGGGGGCAAGAAAGAAATCAATATTTTTAGAGAAAAATTAAAAAATTTTTCAATCTTCAACTTGTAGAGACAAACTTTTCAATAAACATAATGAGAAATATCAATTTCAATGTCATGCAATGGCTTATTAATGAATTGAAATGAATTAACTTTCAGTGAGAAAGAGGAGAAAAAAGAAGCAGAGAGATACAGAGGATGCCCTGAGAGGGAGAGACAGAGACACAGATAGATGGAGGCTCAGGTAGTTGTATTTGTAATTCTTAAGCTAACATTTAATACTTGTTATTATTTGGTTGAGGTGTATGGGAAGTATGGACGTTCATGTTGATGCTGTCATTAGGTGCCTTGCCCAAAGTCTGATGTGTCAAGGGAGAGGTCCTGACTGCCTTGTGAACTGAGGACTCCTTTTGCTGGTTGTATGGCAGAATTCTGGGCTGAGGGTTGGAAGTTGCTCTCCAGACTGATTTGTGCCTTTGGGCAAGCCACTTACTTCAGTTTTGATGAATGTCAGTGTTATATCTTTGCTTTTAATAATAGCTCTGCAAATGAAAGTTATATTAACATAGACATAAATGTTTATAACTCTTAGGAAGATGAATTTAAATAGGATAAAGTAGTAATATAGCAATACTTGATAAATTTTTTAAATTAAATACTTAGTGTCTCCCTTTTCACTATGAAAATTTCTACCTATTTCTTTTTCCTCTTGAAAATATAAATGAAAGTTTTCTCTGTATAATCATCCCTTCTATTAACATATGTTAATGCAAGGGTTATATATGATTTATATGAATATTCATTTATGTATTAATATATAGTAAGAGATAAATGTATAATGTATATACTTGTATATATTGCATATATATGTATACTACTAGTAATAGCAAATGTATAAATATACCTGCTCTTTTTTTTCCTTTTCAAAGGAGTAAACTTGCTGTCAGCTGAGTCCTCTCTGAACTAACCTTGATCTGTGCTTGAAAAGACAGGATACAACAATAAGAAATTGTTGAAAAAATTGTTATTTTAAGGAAAAAAGATGTAAATATATAGAATTTGATGCTAGTAAAACGTGGACACTAGATTCAGGAATGAGTCCCTCTCAGAAAAACAGAACTACTACCCTAAAATATCTGCAAGTCCTGTGATTTCAAACCATGCCCTGTAACTGATCTAAGAATAGGAAGCCAGAATAAATAGTAGGTGCTACTACCATGATAGCCTGGGTAAAGGATACTGGAGAGCTAGACAGAGAAATACAATGTTTTCAGGACTTTTGTTTCCTAGTTGAATGAAAATGGAAAGGAGGACCTCTGTGTAACTTTTATCTTCTCAATTTCCTACATCCTAATTTAACACAGAACATAGTTAAAAGAATGTAGGAAATATAGTTTCCATCTCTCCAGCTGGAAGGGTGATGGAATGGAAATGGAAACTACCAGTTTTTTTTACTACCACATAGAGATACCATTAAATTGCCCAGAGCAGGAGGGCTGCTCAGACCTCACTTTCTCTTCATCCTCCCAAAGATACCCTGATGTATGTGCTGAAGCAAGGATGAAGTTGGTATGCTTCATTGTTGATCCCTTGAAAGTAGAGTTCCATAATTTAAAAAAAAATTGGGGGAATGAAATGTTACTATATGTGAACCCTGATTTTAAGCATCCCCCACCCAATAATAGACTTTCTCATCAAAATGAAAGCAAAATGATGAGAGAATCGGGATTCAGTTAAATTTATCCTATTAGTCTGAAGCATATTTTATAGTAAATGAAGCTGTGAATTTTACATTAGTCAACTTTTCTTGTCTAAATGGAAGCAAAATAAAGCTTACATGTTAATATATAACTTTTCCCCTTTTCACTGCCACCCCTAGAGTAAAAGTGTCACTGTAGAAATCCTATCACATATGGAATACACTATTTAATGCAGATGAAATATAAATGCAGATAAATATAAATTTTCATCTCTCCAGCAGCTTCATGGTTTATCTGAAAATAACTTGTTTGGTCTACCAGTGATTGTACAAAACCGTTTCTGTTACAGGAAACTCTGCCTAGAAGAACTGGTATTAACTGTGGAACAAGGGAGCCCTAATTTGCTTGAGATAAAGACCAATAATATTGAGAGAAAACAACATTGTGGGTGGCATGGAATAAAAACAGCTTTGTTTGGAAGTTCCAGGATGGCCATAATTAGAGACACTTATAAGAAAATTCTTTTCAAGTTATTTTTGTTGAGTGGTAATGTGTTTTTGGTGATACTCTTAAAATGCCTTTTTTGTTTTTTTGGTAAGGCTTTAAAATATTCCAAGTACATTAAAATGAATGTTTTTTTGGGGGGGGCATTTGTGTATATTTTAATCCCTACATTTTTTTCTCCAAGATATGTCTTTGAAAATTAACAACTGATTACCTAGCTCAGTAAACAGCATTTTTGAAAAAGAACATTTAGAAGAAGAAAATTCTGATACAAGTAAGAATCTTTAGGGTGTATTTCCAACCTTTCACCAAGTACAGTCTTTAGTTATTACCATGGTATCACATCCAATTATGTTGTTCTCCATAATGAGCATTAGCCATTGCCTGCTCATGTCTCTGCATCCATCGACTGTAATGGAGATAAATGAGCAATCACTCTTGAACAGTCAATGATGCTCTATTATTGAATCACTTGCCCTGGTAGGCCAGCTCCAATGTCCCATTATTGGGCAGAATGAATGTTATCCAAGTTGTGATTTTGTTTCCTTATAATAATTTGCAATTGTGTTCTAAATAAACCATAATGCAATTCTCTCATTTTGATATGTGCTATTTTTAGCAATGTAAAAGCTCTGATTGCAGTATTTTCATTTTGTTGCTTAGTATAAGATGGGCATCCCTATTTAATCATATCCACAGATTATCTCAATGAATATAAATGTGTTACATTATCTTCAAATAAATGAATGTCAACATATTGCAAGGTAACAGAAGTAATTGCATATTGATAACAGTTATTATTGCAAGTCATGGTCTCTAGAAGAAAGTACTTTTGTATTTTTTAATAAGGTACAATATTATAGTCTATTTTAAGATGATAGTTTTATATTTCACATACAGACTCTAATACTACTTAATATAACTGGAAGACTCTACAAATAGATAAAATGCAAAGTTTGAATGTGAAAGTAACAAGATTTTGTATCTTTTCAAACTGAGATGACTGTTATGCACACTTTGGGAAGCTAGTATGAAGTTGCCATTATCTGTCTGGAATTTGCTTCCAGTCTCCAGCTAAAGATGATAAGAGAAACTAAGCCATGATCCTGCATTATTTTAAGTTGAGATGTTTTCAGATTTTGTGTAGAGGATTATTGAGGTTAGAAAATCAATCTGAAAGAATGCTACAGGAAAAAAATCATCCCTTTCTATAAATAATGTAAAAATACCATAAAATGGTTGAGTAGACTATCAGAACATTTTCTGTGATCTCAGCTTTTATCAGATGCGTGGGATATAATTTGGACTACCACACTGCAAAACAGAGGATGCCAATACAATTACATCCTATGTGATTAATGACCCCCACTCATGATGTGCATACCAGTGTAGCTGCCCATAGCCCTAAATGCCAGAATACCACCTCAGCAACATTTGGAAAGATGAGCAAGTACTGGGAAGACAGACTTCCTTAGTTGAAATGATTTAGAAGTGCATCATCACTTACTATTTAGTAAATGAATGGTATTTAGTATATCATTTACTTTATATTTAGTAAATGAATGTTTACTTTTTTTCTTCATAATCTTTTAAAATTCAAGAATTCCACTGTAATTGAAAGAGTTCTGGTCTTTAATTATATGAATTTAGATCCCAGGTTCAATACTAATTTTGCGATATCAGATAGGTTATTCTGTATTCCTGGACGTCACTAGTCTGCAAACGTGACCTTTGAACTCCATTAGGGATTTGCAAACCTTTTTTTTTTCTTACCAATGGAAACTCTAAGATTGGCAACACTTGGTTGCAAAACTTATTGCCTGGATCAATTTCCTTCAGGACCTGAAAGGAAAGTTCGACCCTGACTATCTCTAGAAAATATGAATATGATGCAATTGTTTTCACTTGGAAAAAAGAGGTTCCAGGGATAAAGTGAAGGGAGATGAAAACACTAATCCTGGGTTCAGTTCTAAATACGATTTTTTTTCTGCCTCTATTAAGTAGCTAACTTTTTTCAGTGCTTGATTTTGCTAGTAGTGTTTTTAGTGCCGTACAGGGATTATTTCATGTAATCCTTACAACACTACAAGGTAGTTAGTAGTATTACCCCCACTTTATAGATGAAACCAAAACACAGAAAGATTAAATTGCCAGAGCTCAGGGTATCTGATTCCAGAGCCCAAACTAATTAATAACATTTCCCCTGGTGTTGGAGATCTTTCTTCAACTTGGAAGAAGAATAAAAGGGGGAATAGAAAAGAGGAAGGAGAGGGAAGAGAGACTCAAAATCCTTACTGAGCTTCGTTATATGGGCATAAATATTAACTTATCACTTTCATTCCAGAAATGAATATATTTTTGGATAATGTGGTAAATAGAATTATTGTTCTCATTAAAACTATTAAATATCTATTATAATCTCATGCTGAGATTACATGGTTTCTTGACTTTGGATTTGATCATGGGATTTGCTTTCACCAATGAGATATTAGTGGATATGATGAGAGCAAAGGTGTAAAATGTATTTATGCAACTGGGCTTGTTCCATTGTACCTCTGTATTTCATTGCAAGAGAATTTGTCTTGGGTAGCCACTGGTGGAGCATACCTGCACATACCTTGCAGTTTAGAGGCAGTCTCAGTCAGTCCCAATCTAATTCCAGTTGATGCATGTGTATGAAACTAATGCTCATTGTTGTGTGATATTGAGATTTTGGGTAATTTTTTCACAGTATTAAGTAATAGCTGACCATAATTTGTAGCTACTACTGTGATCATATTAAATGTTCTTCCTTAAAATTTAACATAAAAACTCACAATAGCTTTATTTTATTGCCTTAAAGGTACATTAATAGAACATTTAATAAGTTTAAAAACAGTTTGTTTAAAAGTGAGCAATTAAGAAGTAATTTGAGAATGAGTATAAAATAGAACAAATGAAAAAGAAGTGGGCAATCTGAGAGACTGGAGAAGGCATAACAAAATGTAAACAATGGTAAGAAAATTGACAAGGAGAACAGAAAACACTGCAAAGAAAATTCATAGTTTCAAATTGAATCATCTAATAGTAAGAAACTGTTGGAAATAGTGGAAAAATCTTCTTTTCAATTGGTATTTTAATTCCTTCTTTGACCATTTTCTAACTTTTTCTTCATTAAAGTCAACTGCTTGGGGAATCTGAGTTTGTATATCCTTTGACTCTTTGTAAGCAAGTGTTTGTCAAACTTTATTTAAGGGTTGTCTTGAAATTTACTTGGAGAATTCAGTTGAGGATTGTCTCATTTCCACATTCCATAATTATGTTCATTCATGCAGCAGTTATTTATGTACTTGTTTGGGAAAAAATGTCACTTAAAGTTCAAGTTGATTTTAACATCTTTGCCTTCCGCAGGCTGGATGTGTATATAGTGTTGGTGATAAGGATATTGATGGCATTCTTTACGATTTTTATGGCATTCTTTTATGCCTATTGACTGGGGAGAGACGAAAAAAATCTTCAAAGAACCTTTAGTGTATACTGATTATCAGTGTGGAGGAAGGTTAATTTGCCCCATATAAAAATGTGAATGAATTTGATAAGTCTGGATATCTAAAGTTAGCAAATTAGGTGAGGCTGCATTGATAGCATAGTCCAGAACTTTGAGACTCAAGAATGTCTAATATTAAATTGAAGGGGTCCCCCCCCAAATATGAAATTCCTTCTTGCACTAACCTTTAGCAGAGTCTACAAATCATAGAAATAACACTCTCACATGTTTTTTTCCCTCAAGGGGCAGTGGTGGAGGAGATGGAGATATAGAAAATGGGATAAGATCTGTGTCTGAGGTAGAAAAGAGGAGAAAGAGTGCATCTGGGGATGATGATATGAGAATGACATTAAATAGAAGTTCAGCAGAATCATTGCCTGTCTCTGGGACAGTAGTTCTCAGCTTTGCCTGGATTTACCTGTAGAGCTTAAAAAAGAAAACACAATGAAAGAAAAAAATATGCTTGTGTCTCTCCCCAGATATTCTGATGTAGTTATTAGGTCTCTGTATTTGGAAATCCTAGGGATAGAGAGCTTGTGTTTAAATCTGAATGGAGAAATTGGATCTTTGTGCTGTCTCTGAACTACATATGAGATTCAGCCTCTTTATGCAAGGGAACATTGTCCTATGGAGGAGCCTAATTATTTAGACTTTCCCCTTTGGCTGTTAGGACTTGAAAATATACTAATTCAGTGATAAGGGAGAAAGAATTTGTTTTATAAGCAGTAAACTTTCCCCAAAGTCTCAAACTATAATTTAACTCAAAATCCCAATTTAGGTTTCATTGTTCTATGTCACAACAGAAACATGAGAGAACTAAAAGAAAAGAAAAACAAAACAAAACAAAAACAACCAAGCAGCTTATTGTTGAAAATAATGTTGGGCTTGTTTTCAATTTCATTTTTCAGATCCATGAGTTTCTTTCTTCCTGAATACATATGTCTTCCAGTTGTAGAAAAGTCTTTGGTATTTTTTAAGAGGAAAAATACTTAAAATCCTCACTCTTAGCTCAATTTGGTAATAGCTGAATTAAGCTTATTGCCTTTTTTTTTTTTTACAAAGTAGGATCTTTCATCTCAATTGTATAGAAATTCACAGATTAATAAAGGAATACAAGTAGCAAACATACCGTTCAGTAGAGATTAATATTAACAATTTAGTCTTGAGAGTAAAACAAATAGTCTGAAACATTTGAAAATTGGTTTTTTGAACTCATACAAAAATAAAATTAGAAAATATGTTTTGGAGAAAATCTTGAATTCAAACATTGAACCCCAAACATTTCTAGTACTGACGTTGAAAATAATAAAGATTAATAAGGATAAATGTGTCAATATGATGAATAAGGATGGTTATGTCAATATGGTGATACTGAGGATTACCTGACAAGATAATACTAATGATTAATTCATAGGAAGTCACTCAACATTTCCAATGTTTTCATAAAGGTACAACTTTAACCAGAGATTTTAACTGTTAGGAATTGTCAAAATTATGAATGATAGAAAAAAAACCGGAAAATAAGTGTTAAGAAGTTAAAAACCTGGGTAAGAAATTGAAAGTCGCAGGGACACAGGTGGTGGTTCAATTTTCTTCTAATTGAAGATCATGACTTTGGAAGATAAGGAAGTGAGAAGTGAATAGCTGGCTCTGTAGACAGTGTCAAAGAACAGGATTTAGTTTTCTGGACCACAGTGCCTGATACTAAACTAATGCTCCTGGCAAAAGAAAGAGTACATCTAATGAAGAGTGGGAAGAATGTATTTGGCAGAAGATTTGCTGACCGGAACAAGAGGCATTGATATATGAGTGGGGGAGAGAAAAAGGACCAAACAAGCTGTTAAATTATCCCTGATGGAGGAAAACAAGCTGACTTAGGAGAGTAAAAATAGTGGTGGGGTGATTAGTAAATCAGAGAGACATAACAGGAAAAAGATAAAGAAGCAATACTCGTAGCGTGATAAACATTCACATAGTATGGGTAATGGGAGAATTTTAGTAAAAAGGTAAATGAAGGATTTCATTATAACTTTGATGAGAGGAGAACTGTTACTGGACTATGTGCAGGGAAAGCTACTTGACTTTGAAATCCCAGTTTGTTACTGTTACCAGCAAAATTACTAAATCACACAAAAGATCTAAGGGTGGAACCCAGGACATTAACCAGTGAATTCATTGGTCAGACAGATACCTGGACTGATTTCTATAACAATTGAAAGTGCTATATTAGAGAAAATTGACATTTTTTTCAAAGGTTGTGCCCTTTGATTTTTCTTTTCCATCGACTTATCCTGTGATTTGTCAACAATAGATTTTTTAAATCCCAGGTAATATAGACCATAGCCCAAGAAATCTGAATTCCTGTGGTGGAGGGTATGTAACAGAGAAAGGGATATTGATGACCCCAACTAATAGGCACTGGAAATGCAATGGAAATGGACAGATTTTTTATTGGGAACCATGTGGCATTTGAGCTCATTTGATTTTAAATGTTTATTGTGTGCTTGATATTTATGTGATAATCTCACATGGAAAACTGCAATTTTTTTCCCTCAGTTGAAGTTTTCTATTCTTTGCCTTCCCAATAGCTGAAAAATTAGTCTGATCTCCCAGGAAAGTACTGTCATGTCACATTAATGATGTCTCAGTCATTTGGGGGTGGAAACAAAGTAAAAATGAGTGACTAATCAGTCACTCCAGATTTATGTCTTAAAGACATTTAGGGTTTCTGCAGCTCTGCCCAACCTTTGGGTTTATATTTCAGGGGCTGCTAATCCCTGATTATGTGTGACTGTAATGACAGTGGAGAGAGGGCATCAATTTACCTCCTTTCCATCTCTTTCTGACATGCATAACCAGTCATGTCCTTTGCTTACTTTTCCCATCTTTGTACTTGCTGATACTCTTACTCATGATTTTATTATTGTCCCTTTATGGACAGCCAATACTACTTCAGTCACAATCCAAAAGAATGCTCCTGGGCCTGCCAGCTTTCTCTCTATTAACATACCCCATTTTTAAAAGTTTGAGTCAGGTTAAGCTGGTCCCAGGCACCTCTCCTGGAGCTGTGGTGCATGACCCCCAGGACTTTCCAACTTCTAACATCAATTTCACTCATGTCTGTTCTTTTTGCAGTTGTGGGCTAGGGAGCTTGGACAGGCTTTCTCTGAACACACACAGTGTTCTACTCCCAGGTTTATAAAGATGGGAGAGCCCATCTTTATTCTCTCATATTTACTTTCAAGGTCTAAATAAGGGAACATTGTAGAGTATTTTGCACACAAGTGTTTACTCTCTAAGTTTCATCCTTTTCTTTCATACAGTGCCTCTCATCCCAAAAGGAGGAGGGCACATTGAGGCAGAGGATAGGAAAGGAAAACTTATCTTAGTCTGTTACCATAACAGAGTACAGTAGACTAGATGGCTTATGCATAGCAGAAATTATCAAAATTCTGCAGGCTTTGGTCAAGGTACTGACAGATTTGGTGTCTGTTGAGGGGGCTTGATTTCTAGTACATAGATAGTAACATCTCGATATATACTCATGTGGTGGAAGGGGCTAGTTAGTTCTCTAGGATCCCTTCTATCAGGACACTAATCCCAATTATGAGAGCTCTACCTTCATTACTTTCAAAGAACCTTCTAATTCCATCACCTTGGATTTTAGGATTTCAATATTTGGGACACATTCATTCTATAGCACTTGGGTAGCCAATTTTATCCTCAAATGTCAGTTTTTCAGTTGGATTTCTTCTTTAAAACATTAAAATCTAGAAATATAACTTTTTATTTTTTATTTATTTTTTTGCCTTTTAACCTTCCTTACTATTCTCCTTTCTTTGAGGCCATGCTGAATGGGAAGCATCAAGTGTTGAAGATATGCTTGAAAGAAAAGAAGAAGGTACTGTTTTCTGTGCTTTGAATATGTCCCTTAAAGTTCATGAGTTGAAATGTAATCATCAGATTCAAGTGTTGATGGTATTTGAAGGTGAAATCTTTGGGATGCGATTAGGTTTAAAAAGTCATCAGAGTGGGCCAGAAAGGAAGAGAGACCTGACCTTACACACTCCACTCTCTTGCCACTTATGCCTCTGTGGTAGTATGATATAGCAAAAAGGCCCTTGCCAGATGTGAGCCTCTTGACCACAGACTTCCCTGGCCTCTAGAAGTATAGGAAAAAAATTTCCTTTCTTCATTAAGTAGACTTTTTTTAGTATTATGTTATGCAAACAGTTTCATGCATTATATTATAACACACACATTTTAATTTCAGTTAGATTTATATATGAAATTTGTATTAAGGGACTGGAAAAAGTCTTCATAAGCATGCCTGCCTATATGTTACATCTTTCCAGAAAGGCATGTTTATTAGGAAGATAAGCTATTAAACTCCATGAGTTTCTTCAACAGTGTAGCTGTCTTAAGAAAATTAATCTAATTCTTGTTTCTTGAGCACAACAGGAATAGTAAATTGTACCTATTTATTTCATGAAGTTTTTCCACTGATTAGTTGTTTGCAAAATAGTTAAGTACTAAGAAGTGGTTAAGTCCTCAGTGTTCATCAGCAGCTATTCTTGTATGATTGTAGAAACTGGGATTTGAGGGAGAAAAAGCAGAGTAAGAAGAAAAGAGAAAGAAATAGAAGTGAATAGTTTAGAGGAGTGTTTTGTAGACTCTGGGACAAGCCACCTTTCCCACACTGATCTCTACTAACCACCATGAAGGATATTTGGTAGATGCTCAATAAATATCTGAGCATAAGTATTTAAATACCTGTTTTATAGTTTTCTCTGTTGCATTCCCTTCCATGTCTAGGAAGAATAATATCAGAACCTAAAAGAAAATTGGTGAGGAAAAACTTTTTTTTTTTTAGAGAGAGAAGGACAGTGAGAGAGAATCAATTTTTATTGAGTTTTTCACATGGCTTTCGTTGCTTTAACACTTAGTTGTGTAAGTGGGTGCTGGGGTTTGAACCGTGTACTTGGGCATGCCGGGCAAGCACCATAACCATCCAGCCCCAAGGAAGAACTTTAGAAAAGAAGTGTAAAGAAATAGTTTAGTGGTTGGCATTTAGAGTTTTTTATGGTGATTCAATGATGTATGATATAATTAAGGAATAGCTTTGGGTTAAAGAAGAATAAATGGTAGAAAAGCTGATTATTTGCTCACATGCAAAATGAATGAGAGACTAAAATAATCCTTAAACATCAGCTTTCATATTCTAATCTATGGCTTCTCTAGCCTCAGTGACCTGGAAGTGTAGAGAATCTGTGTGGAGATGGAGGTAGGTAGGGTGGCAAAGTCCTTTCTTATGGTAGGATAGCACAACTAATTATTTCTCTCCTCTCAAAATTCTATTCATGTTACCATCAGTGGGAAGAATGGCAGTACCATGGAATATTTCCCAGAAACCTTTGAAAAAAATACCATTTTGTTGATATTTGATTGTTCTCTTTTCAGTGTTTATGGAGAAATAAAGATAATTACAGATTCCCCCCCCCAAAAATTATGGAGCTTCTCAAGACAAAGTATACTAGGCTTCTAGGTACAAGCAATAGAAACTGACCATGACTAGGAAATGAGCTTTGTAAAACATATTAGGGAGCTCATAGGATCTCTGAGAAGGTGGGAGAAGATTTGAAATAGGCAGGAATCAATGGAGACTTACAGGATAAAAACCCAGACATTGCCATAGGAACTATCCAGCTCCTGAGCAACAGATACTGCGGCTGGCTGAAGGAGGAGTGCATATCAGAGGCTATGGGAACTGAAACACAAAATCTTAAAAGTTATATGTTTTTCTCTTTAAAGTATTTTAGGGCCACAATAATATCAATAGATTTTATAAAATAAGACTGCTACATTTTTTTATTTATTAGATGAGTATGGAGTTACAATTGAGGGGGAAACATTGTCAAACAATCAAGAACAGATGTATATATACTTAGTTATCCAAGGCTAATCCATGTCGTTGATGCCCAGCTTGGGGTTCCCCATGTTGCTGTTTCACCCAGAAGACTCATGGATATCTTGTGGAGACTGCCACATTTTAAAGTGATTGAATTAAATAGGGGTTACTCTTAAAGCTTGAAACAATATGTACAGTTGCAACCACTGTGATACAGAAGTATATGAATTAAAAACAATTGCACAGTGAAATCAAAGGTGGAAAACAGATGGCCTCTATTAAAACAGTTCTGTTTTCTAGACTATATAACATGTTGAACTGTAATGCCCACGCTGTTCTGTAACCTATGTCCACTCAAGAACAGATAGTATATTTGGTCCATGTTAATAGAGTTCTAGCTCATCTTTTAAAGGTTTCTCAGGATTTAATTGTTTAAAAGCCATAGTTTGTTCAGTCCAGAACTGATGTTCAATTAATTTGCTTCCAATTATAATTTTATGATATGTTTCAGTGAATATTTTCTTTCATATATTTTGGTATTTGTGAGAATTTCTATAGGCAAAATTCCTAAAGTATAATTAATTATTGTACCAAAGGGGAAGGCTTATTTAAAAATTTAAGTGCTATTACTCCTTGGCCTTATAAAAGGTTGACCCATTTTATGATCATACCAACAGAATACAAGAGTCCAAATTCCACATAACTTTGATGTATTTGATATTAAATAGAGGTAACAGTCAGGAGAATTTTAATTTCTGGAGATCACTAAGTAGATTTGTCATGGTGTAATAAGTGACCCTTTCCAAATATCTGAAAGGAGAGGAACAAGATCTAATATTTTCCATATTTTAAGTGTTTTCTAAAGCTTATGTTAGTGTAATTTATTAAAACAATTAAAAGCATGGCATTAAAGTGTAGGTAAAAGAGGCTAACATTTCAAAAATATTGCAGGCCAAATAATTTGATAGCACTGTTGTTAAATTAGATAAATGTTTCCTTCCTTAAGGATGACTTAGTGCTTAGGGTTTCAGAATAGGTTTTATTTTAGTAGTGAATTTTTAAGAATATTAAAACAAAATGTTATTTTCTTTAAAAGGCTAAAATTCTTAAGAAACTTACATTTCCCACACCAATCTAATTATTTTTCTTTGCGAAAACATGTTGGGTTGAAATTTTCCTATGTAGGCAAAAAGAAGAAAGTAAAGTAAATGATAAATTATTTTTATAAGAACTTTAAAATGTGTGACAGAGTAGTTAGATGTTATATATAACTAGTCCAGCCTTTTCTGTACATTAAAACTGTTTTTAATTTCACTGAGCAAACTGGTTGTTCATATTGGCATTTTTTTGTGAAAGTGCAGTAATTCTGCAAAAATAACTTTCTTGACATTGCATTGCTGAAATACAGTTTTCATTGATGTACTCAATTATACATCCCACACAGAGATAAGCATATGTGCTAATTGCATCTGGTGTTTCAATTGCCTTTATATTTTAGCAATGCAAACGAGAGTTTTTTTTAAAAAAAAAAACAACTAGTTGTTTGCTTGATTTTTGAGTTTCTTTTTTCTTGTTATCTTAAAAATAAACATTATAAAGGTGACAGGTCATCTTAGAAAATTGGTTTGTTATTGCACAGTTTGGTATATCTTCAGAGTACAATCCATGAAAGGATAAAAAGGACACAAATTTGAAAAGGGAAGAAGCGACTTTCAGTTATGCATCTTTTAAGACTTTGTTGAAGGCAGGGAATAAGGCATGTTAAGGAATGTGTTTTAGATATAGCATTGTGTGGAAAAGGACAGTGGTCAAAAGGACATCAGAACCATTCATATGATCATGGAAATCAAAGGTTTCTCTGTTATTATTTTTCATGAGACTATACCATTACTTGTTTGAAATTCCCAGTGTGGTGGAGAAACATGGAGTTGTATACATGAACACAGACACACACACCTGGGTTATAATTTTGGTTCTTTTGTGATTTCCCAGCTGAATGAATTCAGTTAATGTATTTATCTCATTGAGCATTAATTTTCTCTTCTGGGAAAAGAAACAATACCTATGGCAAAGGGTGGATGCATGAGAAAAAAATGCACATGAAGCACTCAGATAATTTCTAGAATACAGCAGACCCCTAGTGTGTCCTGCCCTCCCCTCTCCTGACAGTCCTTACTAGACATCATCCTTCGGGGCAGCATATCATAATGTTTCTTCCAGCACCACAATGGCAGGTGGCACATGTCTTATAGCAACCCTGTATAAAAGAGGAGACCCCCACAGGACAGTTACTACATCCTCTCTGAACCTTGGGAAAGAAATTCAGTGTAGCCTCAGGAGTTCTTTGGTGATTATTCCTTTGTTTCTCAACTAGCTACATTTTATTTAAATAAAAAATCTAAATCCTTTAATACAGGCATCATACTTTAATATTGTTACTTAAATAAAGGACTTGACCTCAAGTAAATACCAGTTTTATGTTCTTCCTGTACCATATGTTACTTCAAGAAAAAATTTTTTCTTTTACTCATGAACAGAAATACTTACAGGATGGCATTAGATTCAACATTTTCCTTGCAACTATTACAGAATTTTCTCATTTTTGTTTGTGTTTTTTCTCTTGTGAATTTTCACCTCATGATAAACATCCTTGCCCGATTTATCTGCTGTGTAGCAGTTGAATGTTGCCTGCAGAAGACAACTGTGCAAAATGGGCCCCCTACAGCTATCCTATTAGGAAAAGACACTCATTCTTCTACTGCTGTCTTACAGGATCTGCATAGTACCCGTCCCAGAAGCTGTATGAAATCTTCTTTGTTTTCCTTATGAACTTTGTCCTGTCTTTCACCTCTACTCGTAGAAGATCATCTTGTATTAGGATATCTCTAAACCCGCCTTCAACCTGCAATCACTTCTATGCCTTTCTTCATCTATCCCATGCCTGATGGTGCTCAATGAATGTTGACTGTTGTTTAATGAAGAAAACTTTCCCAAAGTACACCTTCAAAAATCTTCACTGGCTTTTCAATGAATCCCAATTTAAATCAAGGCTCTTTCACCTTGTATTCAAGACCCTGTCCACCCTTTCCTCACTTATTCAGTGAAAGACAATGCAGAAGTTGATACAGAAGTGTTATAAAATAGAATGCATACTATTCTTTTTTTTTTTTTTTTAGGAGAGAGAGAATCAATTTTGTGTATTTTTTCATCTGGCTGCTGTTTCTCCAGCATTTAGTTGCATATGTGGTTCTGGGGTTTGAACTCAGGTCCTTGCACATGCCAGGCAACTGCTCCAACCACTGAGCAACTGCTCCAGCCCATATGCATGCTATTCGATGATTAATTTTTATTTTTATTCCCTCCAAAGAATTATACCATTTCATTGATCCCTATCTAACCCCAGTTCTAGAGTTGACAGATAAATAGGAATTAATTACCAACAATATGTCTGAGACCTCCTGTTCATAGCATCATCTCTAGGTTGTAAGACTTCACTATTGCTTTGTTTTTGCTTAGATACCTTAATCTAGTCTTTATTTAATTCTTTATGTTCAGTCGATATGTATTTTAACATTGAAGCCAAAGATCAGCTTCTATTAGGAAAGCGCTTGAAGGATGTTGTGTAAGGGCAGGAAACACGGAGTGAGTGCTTATCATTTGCCAGTTATACTTTTTCACAAGAATTGTTTGTTGATTCTCCATATTGATGGTAGAATTATTGGTATTACACTTTTGTGGAATAGTAATAGAAGTTTTAGGACTTTCAGTCATTTGTGTTTGATCACATGGCCAAGTGGCACAAGTTTGATGTGATCTCAGATCTATTTGTTACCAAGTAGAAAATTTTCTAAAGATTTTTTTTTAAAGAGAAATAGAAAGAGAAAATCAATTTTATTTAGTTTTTCATCTGGCCTTTGCTTCTCCAACACTTAGTTGCACATTGTGGTACTGAGGTTCGAATCTGTGCCCTTGCACATGCCAGGCAAGCACTCTAACTGCTGATCCACTGCTCCAGCCTAAAGGTAATTCTTAAAATACTGACTTTTACTTTAATAGCTCACTGGCCTGTGAATATAGTGAGAATGGAAAATGGTAGCATTACAGGTCATGTCTTTCTGACTTTTTCACCTTTGACTCAGAGGTTGGAGAGTGACCTTTGGGAATGCATCATAGTTGTTTTCTTCTTTCCATTCCTTTAACTGGGTGGGTGGCCATTCTGGTTTTACTGGCAATCTTAAGACTTCACACACATGCCTCTCAGCAGACCTGAGTCACTGCTACCAATACTTCCACTACACCTACTTCAGAGATGGGGATGATTTCTAAGCTACAGTTGAGAAGCAGGTCTGAGCAGGTGATTTGAAATGCTTGCACCACACTGCATCTTTCAACTTTTCTCACAGTGATATTGATGTCAAGTTGGTTTCTGGGGCAAATCGCTTCATATAGGGTCGGAGATTCAGCAGATGGTGGCTTAACCCACTTGTGTAGCTCTGTAACAACTTTTCCTGCGGTTCTTCTGTAGTGGGTATTCCTCTCTAGGAGATTATTAGACTTTGGACCGTATTTCTTCTTGATGTAATTCTTCCTGGAAATTTTTATACTTACTACTGTTAATTACTTCACACCCTCTGCTTCTCTGCCCTCTTTCCAACCACTGTTCCCTACCCCTCTAACAAGTTCAACTTGGAGATTTGACTTCTTTAATAAATTATTCTTCAAAGTTCTCAGAACCTTAATACAGATTACACATACATAGTGGTCAAAAAATCCTCTTCTGGTGAAGTAAACCCTTGGCCTTAAGTCCTTTCATGCTATGTCCCAAATTTGCACTTATTCTGAGGGAAAGAGTAACTGCAGAAGATCAGCTTGCTTATTCAGTATTCATTCCATTATTTTTTTTTTAAAGAGAGGGAGAGAATGATAGCATCAATTTTATTTTTTCATCTGGCCTTTGTTTCTCTGGCACTTAGTTTTGTGTGTGGTGCTGGGTTTCATTCCAGGTCTCTGTGCATGCCAGACAAGTGCTCCAACTGCTGAGCCATAGCTCCAGCTCCTTGTTTGGTTATTTTAAAAGTGTGATTTGATTTGCAGCTGTGATTGATAGAATTTGTAAATGCTATTAGAGGCTAAATGATTAAAAGTTCTGGAAAATAGCATTTCCCGTTTGTACACAAAATTATGGTTTATTTCAGAGTAAGTGGTCAGCTCCTCAAGGAATAAGTGGACTTCTGATGAAATCGTACCAGATTAGGTCTCTACTTCAGTAGATCAAAAGAGAACAGGCATGTGCAGTTGTAAGTAGTCCATTCTTGGTCTTCTGGGAAAGTCTCTGAGAAGAACTGCTAAATAAAGTGAACTTAGGCCACATGAAATCATTAAACACTTTTTGAATTGGTATCAGAAGCCAATCAAGTATAACGTGGTTTACCACTTCTGGGAGCCAGAGACCTCTGAGACAATAAAGGTGCAATTGGGGAAAGGCTTTGTGTCAGGAAAACCAAAAATCCTGCATCCACAATGCATCCATTCATATATTCAATCATTGCATTCACGTTGGTTCAACTCCCTCAGATATTATGTTCTGCCCCAAGAAGAAAGTAATGAAGCAGAATTTTTGTCCTAAGGAAAGGGGAATTAGCATCTTCTGGGAATCAACACTGTGGATAGAATATGATTTCATCAATTTATGCTGATTGGTTAATTCTCTAAACAATTGGAGGAGGGTATAATCAACTTGATTCTACAAATAAAAATCAAGATTCAAGGAAGTGTTGGGTTGGGATTTAAGCCTAGATTGTAATTTCTATCTTTCTTTTTTGAGAGAGAGGGACAGAATTGATTTTATTTTTTCATCTGGTTTTGTTTCTCTGACACTTAGTTGTGCATGTGTTGCTGTGTTTGAACCTGGGTTCTTGCACATGCCAGGCAAGTGCTCTAACCACTTAGCCACCACTTCAGCCCCAAGACTCTAACTTCAATACTAGAAGTCTTTGTGAAAGGTATGTGGTGAGTATCTGAAGTTGGGAACAAAGTGTAGTAGAAACTTGATAATGCATTATTTCACAGAATTGGTGTTAGTTTAGCTGGACTTGAAAGACTAATAAAAGTTGTTCAGGAAGGAACATTCAAGAAGGAGAATGTTCCCTGAAAAGTGGGGTGTGGTCTATACACGTCTAACAATGCTTTAGTAGATGGACAACTAAGTGGGGGATATCTAGGGTGACCTTGTCTTGACTGCTTCCTTTTGAAGCTGATTTTAAAATGACTGAAATGTTATTCAGTATATGCATTTATATTTCAGATACTTAGGGTTGGCTACATAATTTGTGGGTATCTTGCTCAATAATTAGGAATTCCAAGGCAGTTGTAGCCAAACATTAAAACAAGAACTGGGCCCATCAGAATGAGCATTGAGTGGCTTTGCCATTAGAAGGGCCATATCAGAGCTAAGTGTAAGCGTTCTATTTACATTGAGAAAACCTTTTATAGATGATACAAATTACAACTCTGTCAGCTTATGTATATATACGAATGACAAAATTTATCTACATGGTATTCATTTGAAATGCACACATGCCTTGCTAAATATGTTTATTCTTATATATATCAGGAAAAACTTATGGAGTAAAGAGCCCTTAAATGTTTTTTTCTTTTTCTCCATCATGAATTATTTTATCCATGTAAATGCTTAAGAAGAATAATGGTGAACAGTGATGAACATACAATTTAGCTTAAGAAATAAGGGTTAAAATATAATTGAAGCCCCTTATGGCATATTCCTTGATCATATTCTCCATTCCAATTCCATCAGAAGGTACCACTATTATAGATTTGGTATTTTGATATTCCTATACTTTTTTAGCGCACTTATATATGTCCCTTAAGAATACAGAAAAATATTTTTCACTTATTCATATAATACCTATTATAAGCCTATGGTGTTCTGGGCTCAGAAGAACACAACAGCAAAGCAAAACCTATTAATACTATTACAAAAAATAATAAAACAGATTTTGTACATGTATTTTAGTTTATTCTTGTCTGTGTGACACAAAAATAAGCTATGTGATAGAAAAATGTGTCATGTTTTTGGATATGAAGATTCATCATCAATGTGTCAATTCTCCCTAAGCTTATTTATAAATTTAATGGGATTCAAATGAAAAATGCCAGCTTCCCTCCCCCACCCCGGAACTAGCAAGATGATTCTGAGTGCACCTACACTAGAAAGAATAGTCATGAAAACACTAGCATAAAACAGTGGTGTGTGCAGGGGAGCCCTACTGGATATCAAAATATCATGAAACTGAAGAAATTAACATAGAACTAAATTATTGGATGAATAAACCAGATCAATGGAAAACTATACTTGAAAAAATAGTGCCTGATAAAAATATCATCAATCAAATCTGAGAAGTAAAATGGAACTTTTAAGAAAATATAGAAGTTTGAAAATAATTCTTTTGGAAAGTCACTCATAACTTTTGGGAAGGAGTTCAAAATGGTATGATACGTATGGAGGAGAATTTGGTGGTATCTCAATATTAAAAGTGCTTCAATACTTTTTCCTAAAGATATTGTGGTTTTACATATGACATTTAAGTCTGAGATCCATTTCAAGTTCATTTTGGTGTACAGTATGAGGATTATGCTGACTTTTTTAAACATATGAATGTCGAATTGCACCAATGCCATTATTGAAAAAAACTTTTGCACCTTTGCACCTTTGTCAAAATCAGTTGGGTATATTTGTGAGGTTCTATTTCTGGGTTCTCTATTCTGCTTCACTGATCTGTGGATCTGTTCTTCTGCCAATGCCATGCTGTCTCAATTACTGTGACTGTACACTAAGGCTGAGCTTCAAGTAGAATGATTCTTCCCACTACTTTCACTTTATTTTTTTTCAAAATTGTTGTAATCATTTTATATCCTGTGCATTTTTGTAATTTTAGAATAATTTTGGCTATGTCTAAAAAATATCTTACTGATAGCAGTTTATTTTTTTTTAAGAGAGAGGGACTGTGAGAGAGAGAAAGAGAGAAACAACTTTATTTCGTTTTTCACATGGCCTTCGTTGCTCCAACACTTAGTTGTGTACATGGTGCTGGGGTTTGAACTCGGGTCCTCGTGCTTGCCAGGCAAGCACCGAAACCGCTGAGCCACTGCTCCAGTCCGCAGTTTATCTTTAAAGGGTACTATTGCTATTATTTATCCTCTTTTCTTTATACCATTGGATAAATATAAATGTTGATGTAACAGCATAATAAAGCAATATTTTAGTGTAAGTTAAAATATATACAAGAATAAAATAAAAGGAAAATATGTTTAAATTGCAAATGTCAAGAGAAAGTCATGAATTACATATAGCTCTGTCCACTGAAATGACTTAGAAACAATTTCACCCTGATATCAATGATTATCTATATCCCTAAGGTTGTGTCCTCTAACACTATTCCCCTCCTTGGAGAAATGACTGGCTTGAAATGTGGGTCAAGGAAAGTACAAGGTGGTCTGAGACATCTATCTCATTATGCCAGAAATCAAGGAAGCTTCAAAGATTAATGGAGTCATGTCAAATAACATAGAAGCCAGCACAAAGAAGCTCCCAGTGGTCAAAATTATGACAATATGCATAAAAGGGTGATTTTTTACAATTATTGGAATTACATTTGTTCTGTGAGATTTTTCTATTGAGAGTGAATGAGAAGGAGAAACTTGGAAATTCATTTATCACCACTTGGAACTGTTACTAAACAAACTTTTCACTTCAAAAAATAGGGCAAAGGGGGAGATCTAAGTATATTTTCTTGTCATTGATACCTGAATTTCAGGTTAACAAATATTCAAATAGAGGGACAGTGAGAGAGAGAGAAAGATTTTATTTAGTTGCCCATGTGGCTTTCATTGCTCCGACACTTTGTTGTGTAAGTGGTGCTGGGGTTTGAACATGCGTCCTCATGCATGCCAGGCAAGCGCTGTAACCCCAGAGCTGCCACTCCAGCACCCCAAAACTCTTATTCTACTTTTAAAAAAGTTATTACTTTGCAATCTTTATAGGCAAAGAATAGTAAAAGTGTTAAAACTCTTGAATGGGTGGCTGACAGGGCAATAAACTTTTAGATGGTGCCTATGGGAGACAGAATAATCCTCTCCCTTACCCTATAGATGTTGACAACCTGGTTCCTGAACACTGAATGTTACTTTCATGGCAAAAGGGTGACATGAAAGATGTGAGTGTAGATGTGATTAAGTTAAGGGACTTAGCATGAAAAGGAAGATGGGTACCTGGGTAAAAGAACAACAGAAACAGAGGTCAGAGTGATGGGATTTGAGTCAAGGAAGGCAAACAGCCTGAGCTGGAAAAGGCAAGGAATGGATTCTCCTTTAGAATCTAAGCCTTGGTGATCTGTTTCAGACTTCTGACCTCCAGAGCTAAAACATAATAAATGTTGTGTTATTTTAATTCAGTAAGTTTATGGTAATTTGATATAGCTGCAATAGAAAACAAATACAGTCCCACAGTCACACCAGCCAGGTGGCTTTCTTCTGCTAGATAAAAGCAATAATCTGCTTTACCATGACTTGAACTTGACCAAGTTCTTAAACTTCATATTTATGGAAATAACAGGAACTAGGAAAACAGGCTAGACAACACTGACAAATTCAGAATGCATAAGAAAATTGGTTCAGTTTCTTTAAGAGTGACCTGAAGAAAGTTTAGAATTCCTGTTTTCCACATTGAGGACTGAGGACAAAGCCAGTTCAGTGGGACAGCTGGGGAGATGTTTTGAACATGTTAGGTTTAGGTGCCTATTAGCCAAAGAGCTATGCCAAGAGATAATTGTACACATCAATCTGAAATCCAGAAGAGGTCCAAGATCATCTGGGAGTCATCAGAGTATAGATTGTATTTAAAACTCTGAAAATATGTAATCAAGAAGAGATAGTAGAAATTGATAAGAGAAAGTGTCTTAGGGAAGACTCTCATGGTCTTCCAGCATTAGCAGATCTTGAAATCAAACAGAAAAGCAACTGAGAATTTGTCAGTGATGCAGGAGGATACCTGGAAGAGTATGATGTGTAGAAAACCAAATGTAATAAGCATTGGACTAGGTAGGGAGTGATCAAATGTGACAAATTCTATGAAAACGTTGTACAGTACAACAAAATGCTTTCCCCAACCAACTTTATGAGTTTCATCCAGGATGATATGCTAACTCTGTTTATTTTCAGGGTTTTAAAAATCCACAATGTGAGTATTTCTCAGCTTATTTTTCTGTTAATAACCATTTAATGTGTAAAAATGCCATTTGAACATTCTTGCAATATGTTCATTTTGTACATGTATGGAAGTATCTTTAGAAACTATACCTAGGAGTAGAATTGTAGGATCATAGGGCACACACATTTCAACTTAAATTATATATATATATGTATGTATATATATGTATGTGTATATGTATGTATGTGTGATATATATATATATATTCCTCTTTTGGTATCTCTTGGGGATTGGTTCTAGGATACCCTCTGGATACCAAAATCCATGAATGTTCTAGTCCCTTATGTAAAATGGGGTAGTAGTTACATACTTATACATATCCTCATGAATACTTTAAACCATTACTAGATTATTTATAGTACAGAATACAATGCAAATTCTATGTAAATAGTTGCCATTCTTACCTAACCATGTAGTATAATTAGGAAAACAAGTCTGTACATGTTTAATGTAGATCCAATTTTTAAATCTTTTGATCCATGATTGATTGAATCCATAGATGTTGCGCCAATGAATTCAGAGAATGACAATATTGCCAATTGATTATTTTTTTTTCAGGGCTGAGGACCGAACTCAGGGTCTTGTGCATGCTAGGCGAGCATTCTGCCACTGACCTAAATCTCCAACCCCCAATTGATTTTTTTAAAATAAAAGTTCATTTTTATTTGCATTTTTGATTGTATACATTTTTAGTTGGTACAGATTAATTATATATAATATTGGGTTTCATTGTGACATATTCACACATGCACATAATGAAATTTTATCAATTAATGTCCCATTACTTCCTTTTGCACCTTCTTCCTTCCATGATCTGCCTCATCTAGTCAATTAATTTTTGCAGTGGTCATGTAAATTTTCATTTTTTTTTTTAAGAGAGGGACAGTGAGAGAGACAGAGAAAGAGAGAAACAACTTTTTTAAGTTTTTCACATGGCCTTAGTTGCTCCAACACTTAGTTGTGTACGTGGTGCTGGGGTCCTTGTGCTTGCCAAGCAAGCACCGAAACCACTGAGCCACTGCTCCAGCCCATAAATTTTCATTCTTATCCCAGCATGTGAGAGTTTTTGTTCTTCACTGAGTTTTGTCAGACTTTCAAATTTTTGTTAATATATATGTAATCCATTTTCTTTTTTGAAGAGAGAGGGACAGTGAGAGAAAGAGAAAGAATCAGTTTTATTTAGTTTTTTATGTGGCTTTCATTGCTCTGACACTTGGTCATATAAGTGGTGCTGGGGTTTGAACCTGCGACCTTACGCATGCCAGGCAAGTGCTGCAACTGCTGAGTCACTGCTCCAGCCCTGGAATCTATCATTTTTATTTTTCAATTTCCTTATTGCTAGTAAGGCTCAGGATTCTTTTGATATTTGGGTTTCTCTGCTATGTGCTAAATATTAATATTTCCTGCTTACATTTCCATTTGGTTATTTTTTTCTTAAAAATTGCCTTGTCGGGATATTTTTGTATTCTGGATAGCAATCCCTAGATAAATACATATATTACAATATATCTTCCTTAGAATCTAAACCATAGTTGTTCATTTCACTTTTTATGAAATCATAAACAGAAATTTACAATTTTTTGATGTCAAAACAGTGTTTTTTTCCTATGTATCTGTGTTTGTATCTATGAAATATAACTGATAATAATTCCTACCTCGTGAGACAGATGTTCATCCTGATATAAACATTAATATATACATGTTTTGAAACATCACATGGCACCACATTAATTAGGATGTATGACTTTTATATATCTTTTTTTTTAATGAGAGAGGGAGAGTGAGAGAGAAAGAGAGAATCAATTTTATTCATTTGTCATCTGGCCTTCAATTCTCCAACATTTAGTTGTGTACATGGTGCTGGGGTTTTAACTCAGGTCCTTGTGCATGCCAGGGAAGCACGCTAACTACTGAGCTACTGCTCCATCCCCTTATGTAAAAAGTAGAAAAAAACCCCATGTTGACAATTGGGAAAAAAATAATACCTATATTATGATTCTGTGATGATTCAATGAGCTAAGCAGAAAGCACTTAGTACATTATTGCTAAAATTTTTGACTTACAGTGCTCAGTAACTACTTGTTAATATTATTGTATCCTTTATTATACAGACAACTGTTAGAAAAAAAATTTATGTGGTAAAGGAAATCTCACTTTAATAATTTTCCTCCTCAAAATAGTCTTGGAAATTTGTATCCTTTTTCTTTTCCATAAAATTTTAAAAGTAAAATTGTTCATTTCATGTAAAGAACACCCCTGTGAATGAAACGGTTTATGTGCCAGAGATGAAAAACCAGTCAGTCTAATATGCAAATAAAGAAAATACCCAGTACTGCAATTTCAGTGATGGATTAGACAGAAATAATGGACTTTAAGGTCACTTGAGTTTGAGGAAAGGCTTTTAAAATTCCCTCAAGTGACTTTAAGTTGCCATCACGCAATTGGTTCTTTCTCCTTGCTATTGTTAGTCCCGGAATAATTAGATAAGCATTGAAAGATCAGGCTTTGATAGTCACACTCTTCAAAAGAGCTCACAAAAGGAGTGGTTGACTATGATAGGCAAGTAACTTCTTCAGGCAAACTGATTTTTAAGTTATTTTCATCAACTTGAAAAAACCATGAAAACTATATAAAAGATGTCATTTTAGTGTGATATAATCAATTTGATTTTATGTATAAATAATACACCATTTATGACCCTAAAATTATGGGACACATACTCAAACCTCAATACTGAATTTTGATAACTTCAGATTTTAAGGAGGAAATTATGATTCATTTTTTTCATGTATATCATTCAAAGTGTTAGAACGTCACATAGAATTTTAGAATATAATTAATATGAAAGATTATACCCTGTCAGCTAATGGTTGATCTTTTTTACTTAATTTGTTTTTCTGACACTTTATTAAAAATACTAAATGTGTTAAAAACTTCCCAAAATTTTCTTAGTATAATATAGAAGACAAGCTGAAATTTAAATGAAAACCAAGTCATAATTTCTTATCTATTCGTTATATTTTTGAATAAACCTTTATTTTATTTTATTTTTAGAGAGAGAGAGAGAGAGAAGCAATCTTTATTTAGTTCTTCTTGTGAATTTCATTCCTCAAACACTTTGTGGTATACGTGGTGCTGGGGTTTAGAACTCGCGTCCTCATGCTTGCCAGGCAAGCACCGTAACCGCTGAGCCACCACTCCAGCCCCTAAACCTTTATTTTAAATGTAAATACTTTATTAGCCTTTCTTTTTTTCACAATTTTTTGAAGTACAATTTGTATACAATGAACTATACAGGTTTAGAGTGTACAATGTAATGCATTTTTACGCATGCATTCTGCCTGTGTTGCTATCACTACAACCAAGATAGTGTGTAAAAGTTTCTTTGTGCCTTTTTGCAATCCTCCTCTCTCCTGCTCTCTGTACCTAGGCAACCACTGATTGAAGGTGACTATCAGCAACATTGAGAAGCTCATTGGTAACTGACATCTCTGGGCCAGGGATGATAAAATAACATGCTGTTATAGAATGGATTCTCTGCTGACGACATGAGGAATGATAGAGTCCCAAAATGACAGGCGTGATGGCAGCAGTTAGTCATTTAAGCATGTTGGATGCAATTATCATAATGAATAGTAAGGTCAAAATTGCAGCCAGAGGGTTTCTGGTTTGTAGAGAAGAGTGGGGTTGGAAAAACAGGACATAGTGTTCCAGGGGAAGGACATGTGCAGTCTAGCTGGTAAAATCTGTTGTAGTAGAAACGACCAAGTAGGAGTTTCTGAAACTGCCTCACTCAGTCAAGATATTTAAGAAACATCTCATCCTAGAGACCCCACACCTTGAAGGAGTGGGGAGACATGGCAGAGATCAGTGTAGTCATCTTAAAGACTGAAAGAATGCTGATTTTAATTCTTTAGGATGACAATAAAGTGGGATACTTGGGTCATATGAAGGATTTTAGTATTTTAGGGGAATCTGCATACTGCTTTCCGTATGGTTGTACTAACTTGCAGGCCCACCAGCTGTGTATGAGTGTCCTTTCTCTCCATATCCTTGCCATGATTTGTTATTATCAGGTATTCTTGAAGATTGCCATTCTAACTGGGGTGAGATGAAATCTCAGTGTAGTTTTGATTTGTATTTCCTTGATTATTAGAGGTGTTGAATATTTTTTCATATATCTATTGGTCATTTGCATTTTTTAATGTTTTCTCTCATGTGCAGAAGCTAGAACAAAATAAGGAATTTAAGAAAATGGAATCTCATCAAAACTGAAGTAATAGTGCCTTGTTGGCATGTGTATTCTCAATACAATCTTTTCCACTCTTCAGAATACTTCTTTGACTCAAGTGACGTTGAGGTCTGTCTACTTTAGGTTGCCTTGAGCAGGAAGAAGCTTGCATCAAGTCTGGTCTACAAGGAACAGCCCTACAATATGGGCTATACAACCTACAGGACATTAGGATATTGGTTTTCTTTGTGCTGGAAAAAGTACCATCTGGAGGTTATGCCAAGCTTCAATAGGAGAATCAAAACAGAATCTTAAGGTTTTAAAGAAGTCCATGTCATTTGTAGCAGATAACTATACAGCTGGCCACAGGGACTTCATCCCTGTTTAGATTTAGATGTGGGATGTATGAGAGGTTCCAGTGAGAGCCAAATGTGTACATTTCTTCCTAACTGTTCTGTAAAGTCACATTGTGAACCTGAAATAGGCTATGGTGGTACTGTTTATACTGGAGAAATAAGGACATTATTTTATTCAGAGAGCCAGTTTCTCCCGCACACTGCTGGGCATAACAGTGTGAGTCACCTGTTCTTACAACTTGATTTTTTTTTCCTGGCCCACGTATGTTCATTCAGTCCTCTGTGTAGCACTTCATTTCATGATGAATTACCTCAGGTCCTAACAGACCTTGTGAGTTGGGTCTGACAGAGCCAAGGTCATGGTTGTCAGGTCTGACTGTTGTTATGTGATACTCTGTGATCAGGCACTCAGTCTCTACCAGGTCAAGTTAGCTAGTAGGGGTAGTACATAGAGGAATGACCACAACCAGAGCCTGAAGGAACTTTAAAACAATGGGACTTTAATTTGAATCTGTCTGCTCCATCATATATTCTACTACCCAAGTACTGCTGTCTTGATTAAATGATGAAGCATTTGTTTGATGTTACAACTGAGTAGCCAGGTTGAGAAGAAATATTGCAAAGATGAGTGCCATAATCTAAGTTGGAACTCCACAACCACTTTGGAACTGTAGTATATGCCCATTTTTATGACCATATTTTAGAACTGTGTCCAGCACTTAAGACATTGCTCTGAAGTGGTACATGTGTGATCTGCATTCCATCATGCCTGTGACCCATTGGAGAAATATGTGGTTTATACCTGTGGATCTAGGCCGTGTGGATCCAGAGGTCTGGCTTTGCAAAGGAGAGAATGCTTCTACCATCATACACATAGTAATAGTCTCTTGAACTTCATGCTATGACTATGCTATAGTAATCCTGAGTTCCCTGGACCAATGGAACAGAAAAAAGGAAAAAAGTTTCCATCCTGGTACAAGTAATTGATTTCAGTTATTAGGAAGATAAGGGATGTTGTTATATAATATAGAAAGTTTATCTTATGTGAGTAAATCTGATTTTCTGGGTATCTTTTGGTACTTTGGAGTCACTTTTGAAGATAAATGAATATTCTGCAGCTGTGGTCTGACAGAAGGCAAGATGCCCAGGGAGTCATGCTCTTCAAACTTGAGAATCTTGGTGTCCCTACCAGATAAGTCACCTGGACCAGGGAAGAGCTAGCTGAGGATAAGTGAAATATGCAAAGTATATCAGATAAATATTATTTGTAAATTGGGACCAGTTGCAGTGGTAGGGACTGTAATTTATTTACCTAAACTTCTTATAAAACTTCCCTAGGAAGAGAGATCAACCAGAATCCTGAAAGAGCTTTCACAGATAACATGAACTTTATATATATATATCCATCCAGTTGCTCTAAGAGTCATGTTATAGCAGATATTATGGTTTTCCACTGAGATCCTTCAGACAGAAGACAAGTATTTTCTTAACTTACCAAAGTGTCACGCTGAGTGACTCCAGGAGTTGCTCTTGGCCTAAGGGAGCTATTTTGTTTAAGATTATACCCTCTGTGGGAACAGAAACGTCTCAGGACTAGTTGGAGATACTAAGATCCAGCATGCTTTGGTCAGTTTTGGAAAACCTAAGGCCCTGGGGGTGAGCTGAGGCCTTTGATGCAATTATTTTACAGTCTGCTTCTGCCTCTACCCATTTCTGCTTTCTTGTTCCAATAGCTGTGGTATTTCCCAGAATATCAGAGTCCTAGAAAACTTATCTTAGATTTTTTAAAATCCAGGACAGAATGATTGGTTACTATCTTATTGCACTTCTCTGTTTCTGTAACAGAATACCTGAGACTGAGTAATTCATGAAGAACATCATAAATTTGGAAAGAGTGTGATGCTAGTATCTGGTAAAGGCTTTTGTTCTGCATTATCCCATGGTGGAAGGTGGGAGGGCAGGAGAGGGTGAGCATGAACAAGCAAGAAAAAGCTTAACTCGTTTTTATGACAAATCTAGTCTTGTGACTACTAAACCAGACCCTCCGGAATGGCATTGCTTCATCATAAGGGCAGAGCCCTCACGGACTAATTAATTCTCATCATGCTGCATCTTCCAACACTTCTGTCTTCGGAATTAACATTTTCAACACATGAACTTTAGGGGACATATTCAAACCATAACAATTACGATATGACAGTGCTCAAGCTATATTAACATTAAAACATTTTATCAAGGTAAAAATTACATAATGTAAAGTGTACATATTTTAAGCATAAAGGTTGACTTGTTTTTTTTTTTTTTTGACACACAAAGGGCGGGGGTTAATTTTATTTTTTAATCCTGTTTTTTGTTTTTCCTACACTTAGTTGTAAATGTTATGCTGGGGATTGAACCCTAGTCCTTGCACATGACAGGAAAGTGCTCTACTGCTGACCCATCTCTCCAGCCTTAGGCTAGTGAGTTTTGACATATGTTCACATCTGGCTTAAGCTATACAACACTTCTAGCATCCAGTAAGATTGCTTTGTGTCCTGTCCCTTCTACAATCTCCCCAAAAGACTATTCTTCTGACCTTGATCATCATAAATCAATTTTGTCTGTTATTGTGCTTGCTATTCTTTCTTAATTTTCTTTGGCTACACCTTTTTTGTTTAATTCATGTGGTTGAATACCACAGTAGTCATACTTATTTATGTGTGCTATTGTGTTGTACAAATATACTGCAATTTATTTACAGCGTCCATTTTTTTTTTTTAAAGAGAGAGGGACAGTGAGAGAAAGAGAAAAACATTTTTTTTTAATTTTAGTTTTTCATGTGGCTTTTGTTGCTCCAAGAATTCGTTTTGTATGTGGTGCTGGGGTTTGAACTTGCGTACTCACCCATGCCAGGCAAGCGTGTAACTGCTGAGCCACCGCTCCAGCCCCTACCTCTTCCATTATTGATGAACATCTGGGCTGTTTCTAACTTTTGGCAGCAATGAATAGAACTATGAACATTCTTGAGCATGTCTATTGGGTATCCAGGAGTGAAAAAAAAGTGTTGTTCAGCTTTAGTAAATTCTGACTAGTAGTTTAACAAAGGAGTTTCCACCACAACTGGCAATGTCTGAGAGTTCCTTGCTCTCTTTGCTTAACAAGAGTGGGGAGAGTCGATCCTGATATCTGTCCTTCTCATGTTTCCAACAATGCAAGAACTTTGTAACAGTTTAAATCAATTCCCTTTCCATAATTTCCCCATTGTTTTCATAATACTAATATGTATATTATAAATCCCAAAACACATTATTTTCTTTTTTAAACAGTAAATCTTCATTTCTTGGTTACTCATGTAGTTAGCCTTTATAGACCGCTGCATTCTTTGCAGGATCTACATGCTTCTACCTGTGATTGCTTTAGCATGCAGAACTCTGTAGTAGTTCATGTAGAACAAGTCTGCTAGTGGAGAATTCTGTTTCTATTTTCCTAAAATCATCCTTATTATACCTTTCTTTTAGAATACAGATTTTATGCAGATAGGATTTCTAAAATGAGAAATAATTGGCATGCTATAAGATTCACCTCTTTAAAAGCTTGTTTTACTTTTTTTACTATTAATACATATTAATTTTACAAATAGGTTTTGCTGTGATATTTCCATATATGCATATCATATACATTGATCACATCTACCTTCCCTTCTTCCATTTCTTTCCCTCCTCTTCTGCTCCCCTTCCTGAGGTTCTCTTCACATTCCCTAATAGTCCCTCTTCTACTTTCATATTAGCTCTCTTTTTTTGCTTCCACACGTGAATGAAGACATGTGATACTTGTCATTCTTTTATGATGTCCTCCAATTCCATCTATTTTCCTGCTAGTGACATGATTTCACTCTTCTTTATGACTGAATAATATTCCATTGCATGTTTTTACCATATCTTCTTTATCCATTCATCTGTTGACGGGCTATGAGGCAGATCCCTTATTTTATCTATTGTGAATAATGCTGCAGGAAGCATGCTGGCTTTATTTCCTTCAGAACATAGGGTAGTTTCATTTTCAGTTTTTGGAGGAGTCTACATTTTGTTTTTTACAATAGCTGTACTAATTTATATTTCTGTCAACAGTGTATGATAGTTCCCTTTTTTCTACATCTTTGTCAGCATTTTTTTCTTTTAAAATACTACCTGTCTAGGGGCTGGAGTGGTGCCTCGGGGGTTACAGTGCTTGCCTGGCATGCGTGAGTACATGGGTTCAAACCCCAGCACCCACATACATAACTGTCAGAGTAATGAAAGCAGTGTGAAAAGCTCAATATTCATTCTCTCTCTCTCTCTCTCTCTCTCTCATTGTCCTTCTTTCTTTAAAAAAAAAAAAAAAACTACCTGTCTGTCTGGGGTGAGATAGACTCTCAATGATAGCTAAAGATAACGAGCAGTTCTTTTGTTTTTCTTTTTTAAAGAGAGAAGGTGAGCATGTTAATTTTGTTCATCTGTTTTTTTGTTTCTCATTTCTTTATTTGTGTATGCGGTGCTATCGATCAAGAACCAGGTGCTACCTGGTTCTTGCATGTGCCAAGCAAGTTCTCTACCACTGAGCCACCTTTCCAGACCCAGAGCAGTTTTTCTTTGAGAAGTATCTATTGAGATGATTGGGCTGTGCTATTTTGGTTGGGGGTTTTTAATCTGTTAGATGAATAGCTGGCAAAGATTTTCTCCTATTCTGTAGGTTGTCTCTTCAATCTGTTTGTTGCACAGAAGCTTTTAAATTTGATGTAATTCCATTTATCAATTAATTTAGCCTTTAATTTCCTGAGCTATTTGAGTTACTTGGGAAATCATTACTTGTGCCAATATCTTAAAGAGTTTCCCTGGTGTGTCAGTTTCGGTTCCTACATTATGGTCTTTGTTTGATTTTTGCACAGGATATGAGATGGGGTCTAGTTTTCATCTTCTACAAGTGGATATCCAGTTTCTCAACACTATTCATTGAAGAGACTGTCTTTTCCCCCAATTTACGTTTTTGGCAACTTTGTTTCAGATCTATTGGCTGTAGATGTGTGGATTTACTTCTAGGCCTTCTGTTCCATTAGTCTAAGTGATTGTTTTCATCCCCAAAATTTACCTTTTTAAAAGTATACAATTGAGTGATTTTTATTATAGTCATAAGATTGTTCACCCATCACCACTTTAATTCCAGAGTACTCTCTTCACCCCAAAGGAAACTCCATTCCCATTAACAGTTCCTGCCCATTCCCTTCTCCCTCTGCCCTGGCAAACATCTGCTGTCACTTGAATTTCATAGTTCTAGACATTTCATGTAAACAGAATCACGTATGATTTTCATGTCTGATATTTTTTATTTAGCATAAATTTTCATACCAAAGCTTGTATTCTTTGCCATGTGTGACCATTGAAGTCTCTACTTGGCTAACTTGCTTGGTAGTCAGCTAATGACTGGATTGATTTCTTTAAATACATCAGTAAATCCAATAATTCTTTAAGTATTTGCTGTTTCTTTATGTGTTGAACACTTTTTAACATATCCAGGTAGCGGTCAATTCCAACTTAGCCTTCACTTCTTGATTTCACAGAACTTCCAGATGTGCTGTGGTTGAAGAGCACAGGGCTTTCTGCGTGTGCACATACCTCTGGGCATGTGCATAGCCCTCTGCATGTCTGAGAACTTCTAGATTCCTAGATGTATATCTGAGCTTTTTGAAGCCCATGATGTTCACCACATTTCTCTGCTTTTCCTTTTAAGCCTTTTGATTAGTCTGTAGTTTGTCAAAACTGTTATCTACCACCTTAGAAAACCACTGGCCAAGAAAAATGATGACAATTTTTTTTAATGAAAAGACCTTTTTATTTTGGTGAAATTCTATTAAACATATTTTCCTTTATGATTCCAAGAAATTTTGGTTTATTCCAAACTGTGAAATACTCTGTAATATTTTATTCTATATAAAATTAACAGTCTTGTCTTTTGTATTTAGTTTTATGATTCACTTTTAATTAATGTTTTTACATTAATGAATAGGGAGTTGAGACTTTTTTTCTTTTCATATGGATATGCAGTTGTTTCAGAACCACATATCTAGAATATTTTTCTTTTCCCATTGAAATACCTTGGCACTTTTGTCAAATGTCGCTTTCACATTTATTTTAATGGGTCTCACTCTGAACTTCTATTCTGATAACTGTAAGTCTATCCTTATACAAATACCAGACATTATTGAATGTTGTAACTTTAGAGAATGACTTGAAATTAGAAACCAAGAGTTTTATCTTTTTCATTTTAATTAATAGTGTAGCTATTCTAAGTCCTTTTAATTTCTGTATGAATTTTGAACTAAGTTTCTTCTAAAAATGTTTATTGAAATTTTGGCTCAGAGAATATAGAATATTTAATTAATCTGAGTAGAACTTTTATAACAACAATATTCAGTCTTCAGTCCATCTATGTAAACCCTTAATTTCTCTCAATAGTGGTTTGTAATTTTCAGCATAGAGTTCCTATACATATTTTATTACATTTATTCATAAATAATTTTATCTGGTTATTCAAGAAGGTTTATAAAATTTTAATTCATAATTGTTTATTACAGGCACACAGAATTACATATTTTAAAATATTGACCTTATATCTTATATACTTACTAACTTCATTTATTAGTTTTAGCAGTTTTTTCTTCTGCTCAGTTTCTGTGATTTTCCACATAGATGAGTATATCTCTGATGAATAAAGAAATTTGAATTTTTTTCCTTTACTTATTTTTCTTATCTCATTGCACTAGTTATGGCTTTTAGTACAGTGCTGAAGGTAAATAGTGAACAAATTTGAACTTGGAACAATCTTGCCAATTTTGCTGAATTGTAGAGCAAAAACATTTAATATTTCTCTATAAGCATTTTGTAGATGCTTTTCATTAAATTAAAGAAGTTCTTTTTATTGGGTGCTGACAGTTTTTATCATGATGTACACATTGTTTTTCTTAATATTAAACTCTTTTATATTGAATAATTTGAAACAATCATAATTCTGGAAAGCTTTAAAATATTTTTATTCACATTTATACAAATTTCAAATGCTGTGGAAATGAAGTGAAAAGTAGAAGTTCCCCATAATTTGAGTGCACTTAGTTGTGAATTGATTATGTGTGATGTTAGTTGGACACTTCATAATGATTTTTCATTTTGACAGTGTCATTTAGACATCCCTTAAAATGATTACATCAAAATACCCTTGCTGGTGTAGCTGAATTAGAATGTCTTCTTTGTCTCAGGAGGTATTCCTCTTTGGTTGATTCACAATACATTTTAGTATATGAAGTTTTCTGGAAAATCCTATAACTACTTTTAACTACTCTTTCCCATATATACTTTTAACTCAATATTTCCCACATGACTTGCTGTACAAAAGGTTTTTTCTTTTCTTTTTAACTTAATTCCTATATATCAGTATCCTATGAATGGTCTTTGATAAGTACTGATGTTTACTTTCGATTTTTGTATGTATTCTGTCAGCATTATTGTTAAATGAAATAGTTAAAACAACTTGAGATATACCATGTAGGATTGTCATCAAGTAAAATGAGTTGCAGAGTGGTTGATGATTTGTTTAGAATTCACTGCTGTGGTAGTTTGCTAGGACTTTGCTAACAAAGTACCACAAAGTGAAAGGCTTAAACAACAGAACTATATCACTTTACACTTCTGGAATATAGAATTCTGAGATCCAGGTGTTAGTAGTGCAGTTTCTTCCCAGGGCTTGGAGGGAAAATCTGTTCCCTGTCTCCTCTTAGCTTCTGGGAGTTTTCTTACAATCTTTGTCTTGTAGAAACATTGCCCCAATTTCTGCCTTCACTTCACATATCATTCTCCTTGTCTCTGTGTGTTTGAGCACAGATTTTCCCCTTTTATAAGGACACCAATAACATTAGATTCAGATCCATGCTAATGACTTCATCGTAACTAATTACATCTGCAATTACCCCATTTTCAATCAATTCACCTTCTGAGGTTCTGGAGGTTAGAACCTCAATATGTGAATTTGGGGAGTACAAAATTCAATCCATAAAATTTTCTGAGAAAAGAAATGACCATCATTTACATTTCTTTAAGCTAGACTTTTACATGTACGCTCACATTTAGGAAAATGAGAAATAGAGAACAAAAAGATAAGAAGGTCAAATACCATTGAAGGTTAGAGGCTCTGCTTATTCCAAGATGGATGGAACACTGCATATTGGGGATAGAAGAATGGGGGGAATTATAAAAATGGTGAGGAAGAAATTTCTTTTCCAAGAAAGCAACATGTACTGAAAACTCTAGGCAGTTACTTGATCTCCTCACTATAATTTAGTTTTTTCCAGTAAAGAATTTATCATATTTCTACTCTGATAGGCTGTATTAGTGGATGTAGTTTCTGTATTTCAAAATATAACTCTTTTAAATTTTATTTTTTCCAAAGCAAGTAGTCATTCTATCTATAAATTATTTAGCTATAGAATTTTAGGATTTGCTCAATCTGGAATAACCTCAGAGAGCATATGGAGCTTGTCTGTTTGGTAATGTAGAACACCTGGCACAGAATGTGTGTAGAAGGCTGCTTTCACACACATGCTACACAGAGCTTCCAATAAAACCTCTGTTACCTGCTAAACGGGAAGCATCTGGTACCTTATTAAAGAAATTCAGTCTGTACAGTAAAAAGACTGTAGAATTATTGACTGAACACTTGCAAGTAAGGCTTTTGTTCTTATTTTCCTAAATTCCTATCATGGAGAATTTTGAATAGTGAATGTTCAATGAATAATTATAAACTACTTTAGTCAAATGAATAAAGGTAAATGACATAGGTTGAAAAAATATGGCACTTGGTTCTAACCAATTTTATTATCAGTTCCCATGTATGCAAAGATTAGACTTCGGTCTCAAATTATTCTGGGATCCAATCCCAATTCTGACATTTATTAGCTGTGATGTTAGTAAGTTATTAAAATAGTTTAAGCCTCACTTTTCTTATCTGTCAAAGGGGGATGATAATCCCTATCAAAGAAACAAATTTGCTACTAAATTTAGTATGCACCATTATTATTATATTTCATCTAGGTGAAAACCACAGCTTCATAACTGCTGTACTCAAATGAATCATGCTATCCTCCAAGCCATTCTCTAGCTTAAATCTAGTGTAATCTCCCTAAAATGAAAATCTACTAGGCACCTGTTACTTAAACTCTTCCAATGTTTCTTTCTTGCATGGAGACTGAAGCCTGTAATCCTTGGAGCTAGATGAAACCCTTCACAATTTGAATCTCTGCCTCTGTCTCTCTCTTCATGAACAATCATATTTCAATCTTGTTAATTTACTTTTGCAAGTAAACTCTATTTTTGTACAAATCTGTCTGTCATGATGTGTCATGTACCTATAATATTCACCCTTCTAGACTTCCTTTCCTTACTGCTTCACATATTTTTTTCCCTTTTCTTCCTGCCTCACTTGTTTAAATATGAGTTTTCTTTCAAGTTGGATTTTTCTAATTGAAAATACTTTTGGGAAATACCATGTGCTCTCCTAGAGGCCCTCTGGCACTCTGGGCTTCATTTAACTCCAGCATTGACCATATGGCGCTCAATTCGTTTGCTTCTCTGTCCACCTTATAAAACACTACTGTATGCTTATCTCACTGATATTGCTCCTGATACATGGTATATGAGGAACAGTCATTCACTGAACAAATTAATGAAGATAAGATGGCATTTTTATAAATTAAGACACTGTTTTCTGTGTATAACAGGCACCAAGGATAAACAAATGCCCACTTAAATTTTAGGTTTATAAATTATTAGAAACATTTTCATAATAATCTTTACAGAAGGAAAAATTATAGAGATGTTGCCTGAATGTTAACCTGAGCTTTTTTTATTTTTGTAACACATGAGGTATAGAATTCTAGTCAAAGGCAAGAAAAGAATATTAAAAAAGGTGAATACATTTTAACCTCAGTGCTATCAATATGGTTGCTGTAAATGTGTAAGTTTTTTTTCCTGCTTGAACTGAATCTTAGGATTATTTTCAGTTATATAGAAATATTTTGCAAAATTTATTGTGTGCCAATATTAAAATTTAGTTCCATAGGGTAAGTACAGGATCTTATAGTAGTTTGAGAGCAAGAGTTGCAGTTGCTCTGCCTTGAGGGGCAGCAAACCACAACAGAGCTGCCATTTCAGAGAGAAACAGAGTCCAGAGCTCATTTAATCCTACTTGGCACTTTTGCTTTAGCTGAATAGTATAAGCCTTTATTTTCCCTTTTGAGTTGGGTGTGTTAATTTCATGTACTAGCACGGAGGAAGAATGTGGGCTACAACCCATGTACATATGGGGAAAGAACACAGACACAGAGTACAGATTCGAAGTGTGGAGTTAGGGGGCCACACCAAAAGTTAACCATGAGTCTCTTTCTCCACCTGCTTTTATTGAGGGTCACAAATGGGAAGTTTACTAGTGGTTAAAGATAAGGAGGGACATCCTACAAAGCAAAGATAGCTCATATTGAAGTGATTTTTCTGCAGCAGGGTATTCATGATGTCATTTGTGCTCCCAGGCAAGAACAACTGCCATAACAGGACTCCCAGCTTTCAGCAAGGCAGTAGGTCAGGGTCAGGGCATTCCCTGACCTTTAGATTTTTGCCTAGGCACATGTTAACTCCCTGCTGGCAAGCCTATCCTTCACAGAATTATAGTTCAGTGCCTGAATAAATGACATTCCTCTAGATTTAGATGAGAGACATTTTCCTATTCCTTTTAATCATAGATGATTCCCTTTTAAAAGGGAGACTTATGTTTTTGATATACTTTGGTTTCTCAAAGATGGAATTTCTAATTTTTAGTTTCTCAGCATGTAATAAAAATTTCCTTTTCTTTCTTTTAGTCTATGGAGATTGTATAATCCTGAGATGCCAAATTTTTCAGAAAATCATTTGAGCTCTGTGTCCAAATATATCATAACTAATAATTCTTGGTTCTATTTCAGAGAGGTGCCATTCTGTTTTGGCCATGCATTAGAATCACTGGGAAAGTGCCTTGGTTTGAATGTAATTTGTCCTCTTTCATACTCTTTGGGAAGTTTAATCCCCAATTTGAGATGGTAAGAGGGTGGTGACTTAATCTTACGCTGGTGTTTAGGTGATCAGGGTTGATAAAACCATTAGGGTGGAGCGCCTGTGATTGAATACTTATGGTTTTATGTAAAGAGAGACCAGAGGGTAAATATGTATGCATATATGCACACATGAACCCCTAGCTCTTACAATGTGATGTCCTGTACCACCCCAGAACTCTACCGGTAGGACGGCCGTTACCACATGTGGCCCCTTGATCTCAGACCTCTAGAAATATGAACCCAAATAAAGCCTCTTTTCTGTAAAATTTAGCCAGTCTGTGGTACTGTGTTATTAGCTGCAAAAAATGGATGAGTGATATTTTTAGATATTTCTATGTGTTGGGCCACATAGCAGACCAATTAAATCCCAGTCTCAGGAATGGGCCTGAAGCATGGGTATTTTCTTTATGATCCCTTACATGATTACAAAGTACAGCCAAGAATGAGCAATAGTGCCTTAGAACATGCATATTGTTTAAAATTAGAAGCACTTGTCCAAGTTTTTTTTCTAAACCTACCAATGCCCCAGATCATTAGTTTTCTCATCTTCCCACTTTAAAAAAGCAATTTCCTTCTGGTTTCCAAAAGAGAAATACCAATATACAAAAATGCAAGGAAGAAATTAAAAGGCACCTATGACTCACTTCCTGGAGAAAGGGAATCATGAGAACTATTGCTAAAATTTTAGACATTCCTACAGGTAATTTTAAGTTTCTCCATAAGAATATTTATTATATACTGTTGTATGCTTGCAATTCTCTGTTCACTGCTGTTTTAAGATTAAATCAAACTGGAGGAGATATCAAATGATTATCTGGTTTCAAATCATGCCTTCATTAAAGTAAAATTGTTTTTTAACATTTTGGAACATATAGCCAAAGAACAGACAGAATAATTTTCTCAGAAACACACAGCTAGTGAGTTCCATTGAACCAGATTGCCCGTCTCCCCACTGCAGGTTTTATCATTGATATCTTTTGAATCACTATAGACTTTTTCATCCTTATCAAATTACCTTGAATTCATATTAACTCCTTAATAGATACTGATATAATTCTAAAATGTCTATGAAATCATTTTTAATTTTTTTCATTCATGTGAGCACTACTCTTTTGCTGAATCTTGTTGAGACGAGACTCCAGACACCCTTATCAATTATGTTCTTTGACTTTCAGCCCAGTTTTCAGTCCACTGACCCCAAATACTAAGTCACAAGCCCTAAATCAGATCATTGTCAACTCCTCAGCCATCCTAGAAATATCATAATAAAAAACACCTCCATCTTATTAGCAAACATAATGTCTAATTAGTGAAAATCGGGTTGTGGTGTCAAGTAGGTGATGGCTGTTGAGGAATGACAAAGAATTTCAGGAGTTCCTTCATATTCATCTTAATTACAGCTGCAATAGGGTCATATCCTTTTCTTAGAAAATAAAGAACTCTCTACTTATTATGGTAGAGTTTTAAAAATTGAAATTTAAAACTGGCTCCCAATGGCTTAGTGACCCTAAATAATGTTTAATTAAGCCTAAATTTTGAATAAATTATTTCCAAAGTGTTTTAAAAGTTAACAAGATAATAATCACCAAGGAGAGAACAGCATGGTATCAATAGTATAAAGCAGCAGAAGCCAGGCTACCTTGTGCACTTTTCCTCTTATTCCAAATCTCAGGCTTGCTTAATTGACTTGAAATGTTGTAGTTCAGATGGACTCAGCTCTCTAAATATGCCTAGGATGTAGTTAAGACTGAATTACATCAGGAATATTTAAGGCATAAACTTGTGAACATAGTTGAAGCAATATTTAAAAAGTGGAATTTCCCATATTATACAGTTGGAAATGATTATTAGTTCAGTTACCAAAAATGGAATGTCAGGAAACTTGGGAAGTTTATTTAGCCAAGTCAGTAATTATTTAGCATAATTATTAAAAAGTCATGGCATTGATAGAGCTTCTATTAACCAATAATGATCACCCAACATAAGTCTGGGTAAAGTATCTCTTCTTTTGTAGCAATTATTTTCTTATAATAAAGAAATTAAAATGTCAATAGAGAATGTGGGGAATGTAGAAGATGAAATCACCTGTGTTAGACCGTAACATAGCTATGGCACTTAGCATTTTTAGAACTTTCCCCACTATGTCCTTAAAACTGATTTCATTTGATTACACTTTTTTTGTAATCTGCTTTTTTTGAGTAACTCTGTTAGAAAAAGTGTTTTTTTTTAATTTTTTAAAACTAATCTCATGGTTCTTTAACTGGTCTCATAGCTTTTATTTCTCATGTAAGAGCACAAATAAAGAAAAACAAAATTGAATGATTTCAGAATACAGTACTAAAAATTCTATGTAACACCACCTTACATGGTATGAAACACAAAGTGAGAAAAGGAATTGCAGCATATATAGCAAGCATAGGTAAGAAGGATCTCAATATATGGAAAGCATTCTTACCAATAGAAAAATTGTGAAATTAAAACTAATTCATAAAAAAATAATATGAGATTACATATAGGAAAATTTGTTTGACCTTGTCGATAATTTAACAGATGACATAGTTTTACACGTTGGAGGGAATCATTGTTACATACTCATGCATACATGGATATTGACAAAGTAAGTTAAGGCCAATCCCGGTCCAGAGTCTCCCCCACCCTTTGTCCACTCCCTGCTCCCATGACTTCTTTGCATTTGAACAAATTTAAATATACAAAAATAAGTGGTGCTGGGAGAGGGAAGAGGTAAAACATTTCAAGTTCCAAATCTATGTCTCTATGTGGCATTTTTAAACTTTCATATGAAAATTTAAAATTATTACATGGACAAATGTGTCAAACTTGTTCTTTATGGTCATTGGTTTCAGTGTCATTCTTAGAATGGCCTTTCCTTAGTTGTATAAATGTGTATTTTTATCATTTTCTAGGACTTTTATTCAGATTTTATAATCTGCTTTCTATATTATTTTGGTGAAATGAGTAAATATATACACAGTAATCTTGTGAAAATTGAATAAATGATTTCAGTGATGATGTTGACAATTTTGTATGTAACATTAACATGAGTAATACAACAAAAATAATTTAACAGATGAAAACAAATAAAAACAAAATTAATTTTTTGTGTACACAAGTTTAAAGAAAATTAGATTAATAAAATATTGACTGGAAAATAAATGGCACAAGTTATCTTCCACAAAATAGTTATTTTTGTGGAAGATAAGTTTTGTTTCTATCAAGAGTGTTAAAAATATTTGTTCCATTGTGCCCAGAAATTAAACTTGTAAAATTTACTTTGTAAAACAGAATGTATATAAATATCACCTGCCCTTTTCTAGTATGTGGTTCCATCCAAAGCTAAATAGCAATATGTTTCAGGAAATGGTGCTGGTATAGTTGCATGGGCATATGCAAAAAATGAACCTCAATCCTTCAGTGTTTTTGTTTTTTATTATGGAGTTGAGTTGTTGTACAAACATAAATGAATATAAAGTAATAACAATAAGGTATGGATTTGATCCTAATCCAGAGTTACCCTCACATCACCCATATCCCAATCTCTTAATTCTTTTATATTTCCCCCTATAAGAGTTATAAATGTCCATATATGCATATAAGATAGTGAGTTTTCCACAATTAAAGATTATGTAAGTATTACTTAGCTTCTCTGGGGTTTGTGGGGGTAAAGAGAATGTTATATTATTGATTATCTCCCTAGATCCCTCCTTATCTTTCTTCCCTCTCCCCTTCCCACTGCCTCCCTCCCCTACATTTCTGTGAAAGTCCTAGATTAAATACTGTTATGTCTTTTGTAGGTCAAGTACAAGAGCTTGACTACATCTCACCCAAGCCTTGGCTTTGTTCTAGCCTCCACAGATTAGGGAATACATTTGTCCCTTGACTCTCGGGTTTGGCTAATTTTGCTCAGCTTGATTTCTTCCATTGCCATCCATTTACCCTCAGTGACTGCAATATCATTGTTTCTAATGCCCATTGTGCATATATACCAGAGCTTTTGGATCCATTATCCAGTGAAGGGCAACTGGATTGATTCCATAATTTAGTTTATATAAAAAATGAGCTGCAATTAACATTGATTTTGGTGTGCTGCTGTAATGTGGTGATTCTAGCACTTCTTGGAAAATACCCAGAAGACGGATAGATTGTTTGTATGGTGGATCCATCCCTAATTTTTCAAGGAGACTCTGCACTGCTTTCCAGAGTGGCTATACCAGTCTACAGTTCCAATAATAGTGTGCTAGTGTTTCTATCTCCCCACAATCTCACCAGCATCTATCATTGTTTATATTCTTCATATTTGCCAATCTGATTGGAATGCGATGAAATCTCATGTAGTTTTTGTTTGGCATTTCTCTGATTACTAGTGATTTAGAACACTTTCTCATGTATTCATTGGCTTGGTTGATTTCCTCTGTTGAGAAGTTTCTATTTAGATCTCTGGCCCATTTGTTGATTGGATTGGTTGTGTTTTTGATATTAAGCTTTTTGAGTTCTTTGTAAATTTTGGATATTAGTCCCCTGTCTGAGGAATCATAGCCATGATTATCTTGCATTCTGTAGGTTCTCTCTTGACAGTTTTGATGAATTCCTTGGTTGTGCAAAGCTTTTTAGTTTAATAGCATCCACTCATTTTATTCTTTTACTTTAATTCTTTCAATTTATGAGTTTTGTTGAGAAAGCCTTTGCCTACTCCCATATGCTGGAGTGTCGGTCTTAATTTTTCTTCTAGCAGTTGTATGGTAGCTGGTTAAGTTCCTTGATACATTTTGATCTGATTTTTGTGCAAGATGAATGATAAGGATCTAATTTCAACTTCCTGTAAGTGGCTGTCCAGTTTGTCCAGCATCATTTGTTGAATAGGTTGTCTTTTCTCCATGTTATATTTTGATCCACTTTGTCAAATATAAGATGTTTAAAGATTTATGGGTTTTTCTTAGAGAGTTCTATTCTATTGGTCTTCATTCCTACTTCAAATGAAGTATAATTTTAGATCTATGGTATGATTTTAGATCTGGAATTGTGAAACCACCTATTTTGTCTTTCTTGCTTAGTAATATTTTGGCTATTTCTGGGTTTCTTGTTGTTTCAAGTGAATTTGAGAATTGCTTTTTCTATATTTGTAAAGAATGAAATTGGTATCTTGTTAGGGATTGCATTGAATCTGTATACTGCTTTTGGAAGAATGGCCATTTTAATTATATTAATTCTGCTTAACAAAGAGCATGGAATATTTCTCCATCTTCACAGATCTTCTTCAGTGGTTGATAATTTTCCTTGTAGAGGTCTTTTACTCCCCTTGTTAGATTAATTCTCAAGTATTTTATTCTTTTTCTAGGAGATTATGAATGGGACTGATTTCCTGATTTCTTCTTCTGCCCTATTATTGTTACCATATAAGAAAGCTATTGATTTATTGGTGCTGATCTTGTAGCCTGCCACTATGCTAAATCTGTTTATAAGCCCAAGCAGTTTTCTATTGGAGTTTTTTTGTTTGTTTGTTTGTTTTGAATCTTCTGGATATAAGATAATATCATCATCAAAAAAGAGTTTGTCTTCCTCTCTTCGTATTCTTATCCTTTTGATTTCTGTTGTCTAATTGCTCTGGCTAGGGTCTTGAGGACTATATTGAACAAAAGTGGTGAGAACTGGCAGCTTATTCTTGTTCCTGAGTTTAGTGGAAACTCTTTCAGCTTCTCTCCATTTACTATTATCCTGAGCTGAGGGTATGGCATATATAAGGAACATAGTTAAGTTCCTTTGATCCCAATTTTCTCCAAAGTTTTGATTATAAATGGGTGCAGAATTTTCTGAAAGGCCTTTCCTGCACCTATTGAGAGGATCATGTGATTTTTGTCCTTAATTCTGTTTAAATGATTTATTGATTTACTTATATTGAACTAGCCATACATCCCTTGATTGAGGCCTACTTGATCATGGTGAATTATCTTCTGTTGTGTTTTGGAATGTGGTTTGCTAGAACCTTATTAAGAATTCTTTCATCAATGTTCATCACATATATTGGTCTATAGTTTTCTGTATTTGATGTGTATTTGTTGGGTTTTGGTATCAGAGTTATGGTTGCCTCATAAAAAGTGGTTGGGAGAGTTCCTTCCTTTTCAGTTACTTGGAATAGCTTAATAAGGAGAGGTGTTAGCTCCTCCTCATAGGAGTGGTAAAACTCAGGGGAATCCATGAGGTCCTGGGCTTTTCTTTTTCAGAAGGCTTTTAATTCCTGTATAGATTTTGGTGCCTGTTATTGGGCTGTTTAGACTTTCAGTATCTTCCTGAGTCAATTTAGCGTTGTTATATGTGTCTGTCTAGGATTTTGTCCTTTTCTTCCAGTTTATCTAATTTAGAGGAGTATAGTTCTTAAAAATATGTTCTTACTGTCCATTAGATTGCTATAGAGTTGGTGGTGATCACTCCCTTTTCATTGGTGATTTTGTTAGTTTGCTTTAATTCTTTCCTTCTTTTAGTGAGATGGGCTAGAGCTTTGTCAATTTTATTTAGTTTTTTGAAGAAAAAGCTCTTTATTTCATTGATTTTTTAAAAATTTTTTTTGTTGTTGTTGTTCTCAATCTCATTTATTTCAGCTCTGATCTTGATTATTTCCTTTCTTCTGCTGGGGTTGAGATTAGATTGTTGTTCCTTTTATAGAGATTTCAGGTGGAACATAAGCTTATTTATTTGTGATCTCTCCTGGTTTGTTTTGTTTTGTTTTGACATAAATAAATCATTTCACTCGAAAGTGCCATAATACACTTTTTAAAAAGTTTCAACCTGAAATAGTTACCAACATAGATCAAATTTGCTGCTAAAAAGTATTATTAAATTTAAATATATTTATGTAATACAAAATACATTCTCTACCATTGAATTTCAAAAGATTATGGTAATAAAATGATTCTGGCAAAACTCCAAAATATGAAACAAAATACTATACCACCAATAATTCTGAGTAAATGAAGAAATCAAAGGTTAGTTAGTGAGTAGTTCGAGCCAAATTAAAATAACAAAATTTACAATGATATGTGGAATGCAGATAAAGCAGAATATGAATGATAATTTGTAGTATTAATTTGGTAATTAGAAAGGAAAGCATAGTTTAAAAGAGTTTGTTTAGATTCCAGTGTAAGAAATTATTTTATTTATTTATTTTTATTTTTTTTTATTTTTGAACAACCATACAAGTTTTTAACAAAATAATATAAAATGTGTATAGATTCTGGATATTACAGTTACCCCCAGGAGTGCCTCCCCAATTACCCACCCTTATCCCTCCCTTCCCCTTCCCCCAATATCTCTAAAAAAGGATTATGTTGTGTAGCATTACATCTTATCTGGATTTAACACATGATAATAGACCAACTTTCTCTCTGGCCAGAGTCTAGTCCCAACCTCCACAGATGAGTGGAGACAATTGACCATTAGTTCTCTGGGTTAAGCTGATTTTACTCAGCATAATTTCTTCGATAGCCATCCATATACCTTCAAACGCTGCAATATCATTGTTTCTAATTGCTGTGTAAAATTCCATGGTATAAATGTACCGCAGTTTTTGGATCCATTCATCCAATGAAGGACATCTGGGTTGTTTCCATAATTTAGCTATTGTAAATTGAGCTGCTATGAACATAGATACTGCTGTGTCACTATAATGTGGGATTCTAAATTCCCTGGAAAGATTCCTAGGAGTGGTATAGCAGGGTCGTATGGTGGGCTCATCCCTAGTTTTTTGAGAATTCTCCACACTGCTTTCCAGAGGGGGTGAACCAGTCTCCAACTCCACCAACAGTGTTAGTGTGCCTATCTCTCCACAGCCCCTC